>PYSR01000002.1:0-228529 GCA_003049425.1 Magnaporthiopsis incrustans
AAAAAAAAAAAAAAAAAAAAAAAAAAAAAAAAAAAAAAAAAAAAAAAAACCCTGATTTTAAACATATAACGTTGTTCCCTGTGATTTTGTTAGGAAATCGATGGGTAAGTTCAAAATCGTTTAAACTAATGAAAAGAAGCGGCGCGCTGGGCGAAAAGCAGGGGGCGTGGGGTCCCTTTACGGGACAGGAGGGTTCCAACATGGAGGTTGCGTGAAGCGTCGTTGCAAGCGATCCCATCTGCCCCTGGCTATTTTCGACTCGCGCGCCCACTTGTGGCGCCGGTTGATGGTCACGGTTACATACTACGCCTTGGCCGAGGCTGGGACAAGACATATGTATATAACATCGTTGAGCATCCCGTTCGACCCGTCACCTTCTTTCCCTCTCTTTCTTCACCATCTTCGGGTCTTCTCATTTCCTTGTGTATTTTCCTAAGTCTATTTCTTTGAGTTTTTCCTAGGTCTCTTTATCTCGTTTTTCTCTTTTTATTTTATTTTTTTATTCCACGCATCCACACTCACTGAAGTCGGTCGATCTTCGTATCCTCTGTTTTCATCGTATCCAACCCATCCACACCGACCCTTCAAAATGCATCTCGCCAAGAAGGCAATCCTCCTCCTCCCTCTCATACCCGCCGCAGTCTGCCTGCCTCTAGGCACCTTAGCAAATAGCAAGTCGATCAATGTTGCGAGGAGCGAAGGTTCTGGCTGGGTGCTGCCTATTGTCTCCTACATCGCCTCTAGGGGGATGGCCGCCAAGGATGACGGCATGGAGGGCGAGGGAGTGAAGCCAGATAACCCTGCCGCCCACCCTGAGAGCAAGAAGGCCAAGAGTGGCAAGAAGGACAAGAAGGGCGACAAGAAGGACAAGAAGGGCGGCAAGAAGGACAAGAGCGGAACTGCCGCAGAGACGAAGAAGAAGGAGGACAAGAAGAAGCAGGCTGTTGACAAGAAGCAACAAGATGAGGACCAAAAGAAGCACGAGGCCGACGTGAAGGAGGCTGTCGAGGCTGAGGAGAAGGTCAAGGATGCCGAGGGCAAGAAGGAGAGCAAGGATGCTGAGGGCAAGAAGAGCAAGGACTCCAAGGGCAAGGAAAATCAGGATCCCGAGGGCAAGGAGACGCAAAAGAGGGCTATCCTCGTCGACCTTCCCGAAGAAGGCATCGAGAGCGAGGAAGGCGCCATGCCCGACCCCAAGAGCCAGCCGGTGGGCCACTCCCTGCACATGACGATCCCCGTCGCCCCAAGGGCCGTCCAGCAGCTGCAGCAGCATGGCAGCCTCCCCGACGGCGAGATGGAGCGGGATGCGGCTAAGACGGACACCACCAAGACGCCCAAGCGCGGCTTCAAGAGCTGGATCAAGGGCGTCGGGAACAGCCTCAAGAACGACCTGAAGCAGCTGCCCAAGGTTGCCATGCAGTGGGTCAAGAAGATTTTCAAGGGCAAGAAGTCGAGCGGCCCAGACGCTGCGCCCGCCGCCGTACCGGCCGCTGGTGCTGCCGCCGGTGCCGGTGCTGATTCTGGTGCTGGTGCTGGTGCTGGTGCCGGTGCTGATTCTGGTGCTGGTGCTGGTGCTGCTGACGCTGACGCTAGTGCTGGTGCTGGTGCTGGTGCTGGTGCTGGTGCTGGTGCCGGTGCTGGTGCCGGTGCCGGTGCCGGTGCCGACGCCGCTGCCGCTGCTCCGGCCGCCAGCACTGGTGGTGCCGCGGGTGCCGGTGCTGCTGCTGAAGCTGCTGAATAAGGTGCCGATGCGGTGTGGGTGCCGCCGATGCCGCCAATAACTCAGCGGCTGGCTGACTGCGACTGCAACAACTTGGCCACTTGGGCCGACGTCTTCCGTCCGGCCTTGCTCTTCTTTTCCTTTCTTGTATATATCATGGCATTATCTGGATCCCTGGCTCCTTTTCTCTTTCCCGTCTTAGTTTCTATTGTTTTCTTCCTTTTTGGTTAGCGTTGCGTGGGTAGCATAGCGTTGGGATTGGTTGGACAGCCATTCATTATTTGGGTACATGAAAACAAAAAAGCGACCGTTTTACATTCGCAACCGTTCTCACATTATTTTGGCCAAGCCTCGTGCAGCGCTTGATCCATCTCGTCTAATCACGCGCGCCTCCTTATGCTACAAGACGGGGTTACAGCGCGTCCAAGGTTGCTGTGAGAAAGTGCAATGCATGAAGGGATCGAGGGCCAATCGCTAGTGTCAGAGGATGACAAACCTGCACATTCGATATAGAGAGAATCGGGCCGGCCGGCTTGGCCAATGCGCCGAGGCGGATGGTACATGCCCTTGGTCTAAACAAGCGGGAGGTAGGATTTCGCCTTGGTCCGTCCTCTCCACACGAGTCGACGGCAGTGATCGCCGGTCGAGTGCGGGGAAAGGGCCCAGTATTGCTGTGCGGAGAGCCTCGCGCTCCAACGGAACGGAGCCTTCTCACAGCACGAAGAGGGCCAAAGGATTTCAGGATACGCGGCGACAATCGGATGAGTCTGCAGATAGGATTCGTTAGATGGTGTTGCGATTTGGAAGACGCAGAGTCAGACCTGTAGAGTTGGAAAGGGTGACACTTTAGGCTGCTTGGTCGGGGAGACCTGTCCGGGGAACGAGTGGATAAGGACTGAGGCAGTGTAGCACCCATAGTTGAATGGGCGGGGGAGAGGAGGAGCCAACGTTCAGTATGCCGTCCTGATCTAGACATAAATGCAGTCGACCCCTCACCTGTCATTGTGGGGAAAGAATTTGGCATATAAGAAGGTACCATACGACCACATTTCGAACTCAAGGTACAACCTTGGAGCACTGGATTGTGCAGCCATAACTAGAGACGACCGACCCCAAGCACTACAGAATGGCCCCTGTGATCGGCCAGAGGGAGCAGCTGACGGACGACGACCGACTGTCCAGGATCGCCCAGGCGGACCCGAAGCCATGGTACAAGAAGCCGAGGCTGAGATTCCTGTATCTCATCATGATACCGACCTGTTTAGGGGTGGAATGGACCTCTGGGTTCGACTCTTCCATGATGAACAGCCTCCAGGCGGTCCCGGCCTGGGTTGACTGTGCGTTCTTGGTTTCCCTGTGGCGCCCGCTCCGAGCCACATCAAGAATTGCCACTAACTCCAACCGCGTTCATAATTTCCCGCGTCCGCAGACTTTGATAATCCGCAAGGAGCGCAGCTCGGCCTCCTGGGCGCCATCTACTCGCTCGGGGGCCTCATGGCCGTGCCCTTCGTCCCGAGCGTGTCGCAGCGCCTCGGCCGGCGGTGGACCATAGTCGCGAGCTCGCTCCTCATGTGCGTCGGGGCGGGCATGCAGGCGGGCGCGCGCAAGACCGACATGTTCCTCGCGTCGCGCTGGCTGCTCGGGTTCGGCATCCCGTTCGCCATCGTCAACGCCTCGGCCATGCTGGGCGAGCTCAGCTACGCAAAGGAGCGGCCGGTCATGACGTCTCTGTTCAACGCGAGCTGGTTCGTGGGCGCCATCATCGCGGCGGGGACGACGTATGGCACGTTCCAGATGGCCACGACCTGGTCGTGGCGGCTCCCGTCGCTCCTCCAGCTCGTGCCGTCCATGTGCCAGATCTGCTTCATGCGCTGGCTGCCCGAGTCGCCCCGCTGGCTCATCTCGCGGGACCGGCATGAGGAGGCGTTGGCGGTGCTGCACGAGTACCACGCCGAGGGCGCCGACGGCGACGAGTTTGCGCGGCTCGAGTTCGCGCAGATCCAGAGCACCATCGCGGTCGAGAAGGAGACGGCGGCGCGCTTCGTGTGGGCCGACGTGTGGCGCGACGCGCCCATGCGCAAGCGCTTCACGCTGGCGGCCGTCGTCGGCTTCTTCACGCAGTGGAGCGGCAACCTGCTGCTGTCGGTGTACATGAAGAAGATCCTCAAGATGGTGGGCGTCAGCGACGACCGGCTCGTGCAGCAGATCATCCTGAGCCACACGTGCTGGGGGATGGTCAACGCGGTGCCCATGGCGTTCCTGGCGCCGCGGTTCCCGCGCCGGCGCATGTTCCTGATCTGCACCGTGGGCACGGCTTGCGTGTACACGGCCTGGACGATCGCGACGGCCCGGTACGAGATCGACAAGGCGGCCGGGGCGGCGGTGCCCGTCATCCTCTTCATCTTTGTGTACTCGCCCTTCTACAACATCGGCTGGAACGCGCTGACGTACACGTACATGGTCGAGCTGTTCCCGTACGAGCAGCGCAGCAAGGGGATCGCGGTCGAGCAGCTGACGGTGCGGCTGGCCGTCTTCTTCAATACATACGCGAACCCCATCGCCATGGACGCCATCGGCTGGCGGTACTACCTCATCTACTGCATCTGGATCCTGGTCGAGATCGCGACCGTCTTCTTCTTCTTCCCGGAGACACACGGCCGCACGCTCGAGGAGCTGTCTTTCATGTTCGAGGGCAAGGAGCTGCAGGACCGTGTGCGCAGCGGGGTCGACAAGATGGTGCAGGCCGACGAGGCGGAACCGCGCAGCACGACGAGAGACAGGGACGGAGCCTGAGCCCAACGGACGGAACGGTCTGGTGCGTGGGTATATGCGGATTCACGTGTCGCCACGCCGTAGGCGCGCGCTTTGACGGCAGCAGACGGGCCGTCCAAGGCGCGTTTGGTTTGGTGTTGATCTCCCTTGCAGAATGGAGAGGGCGCGGATGGGCGTAGTTCCGTTTGCTAGAAGTGATCCACTTTGACAGTGAGGGCCAATCGCAAGTCTTGAAGCCGAGAGCTGTTTCTCCATCCGCCAACACCCCGTCGGACGAGCTGAGGCTGATGGCCACTACTGGATTAACGCGCGGATGGTCCGACAGGCGTGTGGCTTCCGTCGCTTGCCCAGCCCGCCGGCTCTCGGCTGCAGACCATTTGATTGCAGCCACCGTTTCTTCCTGTCACAGAATTTGCCGATCCCAAGGGGGTCCGCCTTGGCGCCCAGAGCTCTCGAGGGGGCCAGATACATCGACCAAAAGTTTACGTGGACCCCATACAAAACCCACAGTGCGCCATTAGTCCGTGTTTTTATTTGGCCAACGTGCCATGAAACGAAAGGCGAGATATGGGGTCCTGCAGCGCTGGCGCCAGGCAGGCACGGCTGATTACCGTGTCCCGGAGGTTTGGCTTAGCGTCTGTCGTATCTGGAGAAGACTAATCCAGTAATCCGCCAGGCGTTCACCGATCACTTAATGCAAGGAATCGGCGCCGGCTCCCGTTTTAGACCAGCGTCGCAGGCGAACCCAACACTGCTCGTTACGGTCGGACTGGCGTTGGGGCCCAGCCCAACGGGACAGCGCGGCAACTCGAGGCCCGCCGCCAGGAAGAACCCGAAGTCCCGGCATGGAATGCAGGCGCGCTATCAGTCAAAATAAATTTTATGAATCCGATCTTTGTGCAGCCGATATGCAATGAATGTGTCGCCCTCCCTCGACCAGCACCTCGAGCTCCACCGCAAACTTGTGTGGCGAACTGCGGTTGATTAGCGTGCTCTCGGCGATGACGGCGCGATGGATGGAGGCCGCGTCAGGAGGAGAGCGCTGGTCGTCGAAAATGTCCAAAAACTGTCGGGCCACGAGCGAGGACGCCATAAGATAAAAAGACTAATAAACGAGCAGCCTCCGTGATTGGCTGCCATGAATTTCCCCCCGCCGGCCCGGCATCTCACGTCATCCCTGCCATCGTGTTGGCGTCCAGATCCGCGCCCCTGCTGGCCCAGCTGGCCCGGGTTTGGCCCACACCCCGCTGTGTCCGTCCGTGGCAGCGCTCCGTCTCATGTCTCATGTGCGCAAGCTTTTCTGGGCTTTTGCGGCAGCTGCCTGTGCCGCAACAGCTCCCTTCGCATCTCGCTTCAAGCAGGCTCTGCTGCCGGCTGATGGGAAGCAGAGCCAGCTGCGTCTGCAGCTTTTCTTGGCTGGGCTGCAGGCTGATCTGGCCGGGGTTTGGGCTTGGGGTTCTGCGTGGGATTGTGGGTGGCCGTCCATACCCCAGCCCGGATTTAGACCAGATCCCTGTCTTTCCATTCTTAGCGAGTTCCTTTTGGTTTGGCCATCTGCCGTCATTCCTCATTCCTCCCATGGAGTTTCACCCTCTCCCACGTCTCCAGCCGTGTCCTCCACGCGGTCTCTTCTTTTTGTCCGGTTCCATTGTTTGCCATCGCCAGCCGCAGCCAACAAACGGTTGGCCGTTTGAGAAAATCATCACCCGCGACCGAACACTCAAAGACGGGCCTGCCATTGATTGTGTCAATTGCCACTTGCCCTGCCGAGTCGCCAGCGGATGCTCATTAGTTGAAACACTAAAAACAGCGGCTTTGCGCCGCGTGTGCGATCATTTGCATTTTGACTTTGCTGCCGACATCAGCAATCCTCGCCCACACCGCTCTCAGAACATACAACACCAGAGATACCCCCCCAAAAAAATTCGCTCGAGCACGACCCAATAAGAACCACAACGAACCGCACCTTCATCGACGAACACGCTGCAAAAAAAACCGGAAGAACACACGCCACGCAGAGCACGGCACGGCCCATAGCCCACCATGTTGAAAAAGAAGGAGGTTTACACAACCATAACGCCAATTCCAGGCTTCATCCCCCGACAACTCGCCATCGACATACTCCACTCGCACTCCGAAGTCATCACGCTGAACCCGCTGGTGCTGTCCCACAAGGCCATCGCCGCCCCGCGCGATGCCGCCTCGGATGAGTTTTACAGCACCTGGTACGAGATCACGGAGCGCATCCAATATGTCCCCGGCCTTGGGAGGATGGGCTCGGGCCGCATCTCATTCAATGGCTGCTTCCATGATATGCCGTGGGGACTTCAGACGCACATATACGCGCCCATGGGTGTCGACCTGCGCAACAAGTACCGCATCGCAGGAAACCAGCCGGGCGTCGAGCCCCCTGAGCTCCCGGAGATCGGTTCAGCAGAACTGGGCATCCCCAGCGACGGCCTGTACCTGCGCGAGGATATCGAGATCAAGTGCAATATCACCGTCGTCGGATTTGTCAAAGCCGAGCTGAAGAAGGCCAGTAAAGAGATGGTCCAGCGCATTATCAAGAAGGCTGAGCTTCTCGACGCCGGCGTGCTGCAGGGCATGATCGAGGATGGCAAGCTCAAGACGATCAACCCCGCCGACAGGTCCAACACTGTCCGCTCCACTATATCTCGCTATGGCTCTGGCCCCTCGCCCCTACCCAGCCCGACCTCCCCGCATTATAGCATGCACATCGGCAACAGCCCCTCCATGCCGTACACGGTGCCCCGGCCGGGCTCGATGCTGCAGGGAGGCCTGCCCCCGAGACCAGGCACCTCGGGCTCACAAGGCACCTACCACGGGCACCAATCCCAGCAATATCATGCACACCAGCAGCATTACCAGCATGGCGCCCAGGAGCTGCCCACCGCTGGGGTGTCGCATCAACAACAGCAACAGAAACAGCAGCAGCAACAGCAACAACAACAGGCAGTCGTAATGGAGCTGCCGGGCGACTTCTACCACCCCACGCAGCAGTCGCCGCGCTTCGCTCCTGCGGCCGCCGGCGCAGCGCAGGGCTCGCCGCGTGCGTCCTCGTTTGCCAGCGAGCCGCCGACCCCGCCTCTCCATCCGGGCGGCTACGCCGGCGACGCGCGCGTGTCGTCGGTCTCGGCGGGCGGCTGGTCCGACGTTTCCCGATCCGACGGCGGCGGGACGACGTCCACGCGACCGAGCTCGATCCAGAGCGACGCGGGCCCGCAGCAGGGGCAGGGGCTGGGCGGTGCGCGGTCGCCCCCGCCCCCGCCGCTGGTGCCCGGCGGCGGCGAACAGCTGTCGAAGCTCTCGACGTGCAGCGAGACGGCCGAGGAGCACAACAACGCCCACCGCGAGCAGGCGCTCAAGAGGCTCGACGGCGGCAAAACGCCGTCACCCAGAGGATACAGCTACAACCCGGCAGACTACGCAAAGGTGTCGCCGCAGATGCAGCAGACCTCCCCCAAGAAGGCCGGGTCCAACGGGTTCCCTTATGTGCAACAGCAGCAGACCCAGCAGCGATACGGCTACTGATTGCCGGCCCTTGTCGCCACGTTTATCGGACCTCGACCACGATTCGCTCTCCCATTTTGCCCCTTTTATGACGGCCGCGTCTTTGGCCCGCTTTGCATGATACCTTTTTTGATGATACCTGACTATGTCGAACTTGCGATTTCTTTTTGACGTTCTTTTTCTTTTCTTTCCTTTTATCGCTTGCAGGATTTTATCGAGATGGGACCTGAGCGTGGATTTACCTTTTGGTTGGTGCACTCGCCGATTTGGATCTTGACGTCCACACTTTCATCTCGCTTCTCAGTGTTCGGCTCGCCTGGAGGTCTAGGGAAAACCAACGGAGTTCCTAGGTAGATGGAAAGCGGGATTTCAAGCCGTCTTAAAAACTGTCTAGAGATGTAGCGATTTCTTTTTGTTAATGTATTAATTGATTTATTCGGTGCGGCATTCTCTTGCGTCCCATCTTTATGGTCTCGACTTGCAACGAGCAGCGCTCTCGTCGTCGCAGAGATGCTGCCATCTTTGCTACGGCGGGCGATCGGACTTGTCCTAATCTTTTCTCTTTAAGGTTTCCAGTCGGTGCACTGTACGAGATTACCTCTACCTTCCTCTCAGTCTGATGCCACAGTAATCGTCTTCCGGACGACGGCTTATGATGCCATGGGTCAAGCTGTCTGGAAAAAAAAAAAACCCCTTCCGCCTTCCCTCCCAGCAGGGGCATAGCCACAAACAGACTCTAGCCCAGCCAAGAGGCCGCTTATCGGAAACCCAATATCTGGTTGGCTTTCTCCAACACGGCCCTGGCCCCGGGTCTGATGCCGGTCGGAACGGCCAGCTTTTCCAGCCCAAAGGCCTGGAGGCCCACGAGGTCCGCGTGCATTCTCGCGTACTCCTCCGTAGGCCGATCGACGTGCTCCGACTCGCCCTTGCCGCCGGGGAAATCAGGGCCTGGCGTTCCCGCGAGGAAGGCCTGGCGCTGCCTCGCCAGGTACACGGCATTCAGCTCGGTGACGGGACAGACGGGGATGTACAGGACGCTCGAGTCGGATGTGCCGCCGTGCTTTGGATCGACGGCGTGTATTGCTGGCGGGGTGGGGGTGCCGGGAGGAGTTAGCGGACAGGGAGAGAGAGAGAGAGGAGCAAGACGCCGGGACTCACTGTCGCAGTGCCAAACCACATAATCGCCAGGCTCAACCTCGGGCATGGGCACCATGGTCCTGGCAAGCTCGAGGTGGGGGTGCAGCTCCGCGCTCGGATACTCCTGACCGCGGCCCGGGGTGGCGCCCTGCAGGTCCGACGTCATGTGCTCGCCGGCCGTGAAGACCCAGTTGTCGGGGCGCAGGAACCCCTCGCTCGCGACGCCGGCGCCAGCCGCCCCGAACTCGGCGGGCGGCCTGGCGGGGCGGAAGAAGGGCCGGAGCAGGGTGTAGACGGCCGAGAGCGTCGGGTTCGGGTAGACGAGCAGGGTGCCGCGGCCGGGCCCGCACGGGCTCATGCTGAGCCAGCCCTGGAGGGCGCGGAAGGCGGAGCAGGCGCCCAGGCCGTCGTGGAGGTTGCTGACGGCGTCGACGCGCGCCCCCGCGTCCCACGGGTCGAAGGCGCCGCCGTCCCAGCGGCCGGCCAGGACGGCGTCGTAGACGCGGCCGCGGCCGTAGCCGTCCGGGTCCCAGCGCTCGACGCTGCCGCCGTCCTGGTGCGGCCCCAGCGCGAACGAGGCGTCCCCCGGCTGCCGGATCCGCAGGCGGTCCGCGTAGGTGAGCGGCGTCGAGAGGTCCACCAGTGGGTCTCCCTCGGCGTGCCACAGCGTCTCGAGAAGGGCGCGCTGCGTGCGGAGGAGGTTTGGGTGCGCGCGGGCCTTGATTTGCGGCGCGCTCCAGTAGAGCTCGAACACCTGCGGATCATGGGCCGGGAAACCTACGTGCAATGAAATGTCAGCCGCTCCTCTCTCCCCTCCTTTTACTCCGCTCTTCACTTTCGCTTCCTTTCTTTAGTCTTGCTACCTATCCCTTTTTCTTCCAACCTTGCCCCCATTTCTCATCCCCCAACCATGGCTTTGGCCTTCTGGTGCATCGTTTTGACTGAGAAAAGGCCTACCTCTTGTTGACGGATTCTTGCGGACGTACTCCTCAATCTCGTCCTTGTAAGCGCGGGCTTCTGCCTTGGGAATTACACCCCTGACGACGGCAGAGCCACGCTTGTGTATCTCACCCTTGAGCCCAGGAAGGTCGGATGCGAGACGGCTGAATTGGACCTCTGGGATGATCTGGGAACCGCCTCTTGCGATCACCTCCGTCTCAGCCCGCAATGCAACCAGCAGCCTTTCCCAGCTGTCCTGGATCTCCCTCTCGCGACCGGCTACCAGCGAAAGCTTGAGTTGCCGGTAGCGGTCTGGTAGCGGCTCCTCCTTCTGGCCAGCGAGGGAGGCGAATGCGTCTGATATGTCACCCTCACGTTTGGAGGAAGCACTCGCCATGGCCGCCATGCTCGCAAGCCTAGAGCCGCCAAGCGTTCTGGCCGCAAGCCGTGTGGTGCGGAGGGCATAGGAGAAAGGGAAGCGTGATGCGTGCAATGCCATGATGGGCTATCTGAAACACGGATTTCGTGCCGGGCCCAGAGGGAACTTTTGCACAGCAAAGACCTGGCCAAGAGGCAATGGCTCATACCTTTTAATCCAGCCAACCAAGGCTAGTGAGATGCTCGGCGCGCGATTTATATCAAGCCGACCGGAGCGGACAGCCGCCGCCCTCCCAGCCACGGAGCTTCCATTTTGGCACAAGTAAAGCGGGACGATCCAAGCAGGCGCCGAGTTGATGTCAGACGACAGCCCCGTGTGGGTGTAGTAGACGCAAAGTGTCGTCAGCGGTACGTCTTGTGGAGGTGGAAAGCGAAAACTTGGCAGTCACACCAAGACACGGATGAGCACGACACGCAACGTATCTGTACTACCTAGAGGGCATGAGGAGGTGACACAATTACAAGGTTCAACGGAGTGTTGATTCCAGGAAAGGCGGCAATTCCCATTTCGTTGTGCATCTGAAAAAAACAAGAAGCAAAAAAAGGCCATCGATCCATTATCAGGAATAGCAATGCAGCCAAATGGAGGCAACAGCTTGAGATGCATCGAATAGCATAACATGGACCAAATGGCCCGAGTCAGTTAGCAGCCCGTTTTCCATTCTTTGGCGGCCGATTAACAGCCCGCTGGAGGCTCTCGCCAAGGTGCAGCCAGCGGGGGCGTGGCTGCCGGGCTGTTGAGCGTTGAGCCCTGGCAAAAGGAGGGGCTTGGCCCGTGCATGGCGGCTCGCGTACATGATTGGCCGCGCAAACTTTCGCGTTCCCCACCCCACGAACAAACAACCGGCGGCTTTACGATTTCTGGAAGGTCCGACCCCTCCGGAACCTCGACCTCCCACGCCTTCTCTCGTTTTCCATGGCCCGTCGACGGTTCGCGCCCGCACCGTTTGTGCTCAATCTCTGCGCCGTCGCTCGCTGCCGCGCAATTGAGCCTCAGCCTGCCCCCCTGCCTCTCCCGCCTGCCGCGAAGCTGAGCGGTCTGATCGAGCTAGGCAACGCTTTGGTTGGGCCGCATCGGACGACGCGTGGCGCGCAGCGAGGCTGCCACCGCAAAATTTTGAGCACCAGCCATGGCCACTGTCGCAAATTCCAGCGCTGCCGTCAAGTTTGTCGGCTCCGACGCCGACGGCCTGCCCCTCAAGCGGAAACAGGTACAGCAGGCCTGCCTGTCGTGTCGCAAGAAGAAGGTGAGCCCGCCTGCCTGGGGACTCCTCAGCCTCGTCTCCTGTCCGCTTCCATGCCCGTCTCTCGGGTAGCCGCCGCCCCGTCCTCGCCCGCCCAAGCGGCTAGCCGAGCTCGGAGTCTGCCCCTGGGATGGGAGCCATCCCCAATGCCGCGGCCTTCGCCGTCCTGCGCCAGCTGCAGAGCCCTGGTCCGGTCCTTCCCACCCAATACATGCCGATGCTGACCCCCCTTATCTCCCGTGACCACCAGAAACGCTGCGTCCATGCGATTACGTCGTCTCCGCCAGAAACCAAGGCTGCCGATCCGACCACGCATGCCACAGACCCACCGCCGCTCGACTCCAGCCCCACGAGGGGCGGTGGTGCCGAATCCGTCGCATCACAGGCTGGGGATGCTGGCAGATCGCTCGAGGAGGATATCTGCCAGGTCGCCGCGACGCAGCTCGTCGAGCTCTCGTCCCGGTTCGTCGGCGACCTCAACCCGGAAGGCATCTTCATCGAGGCCACCACGCGCAAGGAGACCGCACCCGGGCCGAATGAGATTGGGATATGGCTGTCCACTCGCTCCGAGTCCGGCAAGGACAGCGTGCGCAGCCCCGAGCTCCCGCACCGGGGTCAGCAGCGCCTCGGCTCCCACCACCAGTATCGGTCTCCGACCGACCGCCCCGGCAGTCTCTTTTCCGACTATGAACGTGCCAAGGCGCGCTATCTCAGTGAGGAGTGCCTCGTCACGGTGCCGCCGCCCAGCGACTACGCCGTGCTGCATCAAATATACATGGACAAAGTGCACCCCATCTTCCCCGTCTTCGCCAACTCGGACCTGGCAGGCACCAACCCAGACTCTGTGTACTGCGCCGTCCTCAAGCAGGTCATCGCGCTGATTGGCGGCCTGGACCCTAGCGCCCGTAACCACCTCCGTCTCGAGCCTGGCGGCCCTCTGTTGAGGCCACAGGATTTCCATCAGCGGCTTTCCGACGCAATATGCCCTGTGCTCGACGCAGACTGGATCCAAAGCAGAGTGGACCACATTTCCATCCTGACGACCATGGCTCTCTTCTACCAGCCCTTCGATGCCACGCAGCGGGATCGCGCCCCTTCGCTCAACACACAGGCGGTCCACCAGCTCCTGAATCTCAGCGCTCACCTCGCTGGCTATCAGTCACAAAGGCCAGGCGAGGATATCGACCGCGTCTTCTGCGCCGTGTGGGCCGTAGACCGGCTCTGCGCTTCTTTCTACGCCCGACCCACGATGATACACGAGCGAGACATCGAACGAGATTTATCAGCCACAATCGAAAAGCAGCCGCCTTGTTTTCGCCTGTTCCTGCGACTGATCCAGACTCTCGACGGCATATTTCCGTTGTATAGGCCGCACCAGCGTGTCGAATATACCGACATCCCAATTCTGGAGTCACTAGTGATCGATACGGGCACGGCGAGGACGCCAACGCGGCTTCTCGGTAAGAAAACGCAACGGCTTGTCTCCTCAATGCTCACCTACCTAGCGGGCGGCGCTTGGAACGCCCTCGGGATCCCAGCCTCTCGTCGCCTGGCGATTTACTGACGACGCCTTCACCGCCAGCCACGCTCGAGACTCTTTACCACGGTATCTCGGTGCTCAGCTGTCGCCAACCTCGCAGCGCCTTCAATCACTCGTTGGTGGACGAGGAAAGCCGGCTGCATCTGCCCAGCGCGACCATCAACCCCCGACGCTCGCTTTCGGCCGACAGGATCAAGTGGATAGTCGAGAACGAAGACCTGGGACCCTTTCCCTTCGTCCCATACGCCCTCTCGCTGGCGCTGAGCGTCCAGTACAGGAAGATGAGGTACAGCCGCACCGTCATGTTCCGCAACCGCGCCAGGGGTATGTTCCAGGATATCGTGGCGGAGCTGAGGAAAATGGGCGACTTCTTTTTCAGCGCAAGGGTCAACGCCGGCCTGGGGGATAGCATCCTACGCGAGATGGAAAAGACGGCAACCTCGTTGTGCAGGGACGAGCTGGACCACAACGGCGCCGCGTCGTCTGCTGCTGGGTCCATCGCCAGAGGCGTCACACCTACGGCGGGCGGCGGGCCGCAGGGCGGTGGCGTCGCGTCTCGAGCAGGACATGCCGGGCCCCCGGCAACGGCGGCGTCTGCGAGCACGACGAATGGTCACTTTGCCGACGTTCCGATGGGCGGAACCGGCCCCGCAGCCGCTGTGGTGTCCCAAGGCGGAGGGTACGGCAGGCACGGCAGCGCCGCCCCTCCCAACCACGATGCCGTGTCCGTTTTTGACAGTTTTGACGTGGACTTGGACCTGTTCGGTTATTTCGATCCGAACTTCAACCTTGGCGCAGTCGACACAGCCCTCGAAGCGAACCTCAATATCGGCTTCCCTCAAACGTGGACAGGCGAGGCTTGGAATTATGCAGGCGCCTGAACTTGTGGGTCCCAAAGAGGGTTTAATGGCATGACTGCCAAACCCCTTGGATCCGCGCTTGTTTGCCGCGCTTATTCGTTACGGTTATTCGGATGCAGTGCATGCGATTCGGAGACTTTATTTTACTTTTTCCGGTTTGGCCAGATCCATCTCTGGATCAAAAGAGGGTCGGTCTGTGGCGCCTGTCAAAAGATGGTAACAAGATCGCCGGTGTCGTTGCAGTTATATTGGTCCGAATCCCTGGCCATGCAAGCTATAGAAGCTTCAGATATCATTCTGATGTCGGCGTCCCTGACATACTTACACGTACATAGGCGAAGGGGCAACGAGGCTCAAAAGGGCAAAAGCAGGAGACAAGAAAGACGAAAGGTTCCAACCACCTCGCGCGGGTCTGGCCGTGGCACAGCACAAGCAGTGGCAGATGGCAAGTCTGACCGAAGTGACACGGATGCGCCAAGACGTGATCTGAATTTCGACAGGTAAATCGGTCTGCCGTCGGGGGCCCGCGTGCCGTAGGGGCTTGAGCTTCCAAGCTTCCAAGCTTCAAATTATCGAGTCTCCGCATCTCGCCATGGATCTTCGGCAGGCACAGGGTAAAGGAGGCCTTGTTGCCTCCACTCGGCATGGGTTCGAGGCTAGGGCTTCTTGCACCGCCATGGCCCCATCGCATGACACGCGCAAGCCACAGCGGCCCGTTTAGCGACCGTTACAGCAAATTGGCGGCCCACCTGGGATGGGCCCTGCTCTGGCCGGACCCAAAGCTCCAACGGCCTGCCAAAATTGGACGCGACTAGTGCTTCTCCCCCGCACACGTTCGGGCGGCGTACCAAGGAGCCATTGCCCCTTTTGGACCCATTATCCGTTCTAGGTCGCAGCCATACTGATCCAGAGATCGAATCACGACCCGCCGGCAGGGCGCTGTTCCTGGTGGACTACCATTCCCTGTCGTACGCGCAGCCACTCATGCCGGGTTAACACCCGGAACAGTGGGTAGGGGGTGTGGCCCGGACGACAAATCGTGCTGGGAAACGCGCATGTCCGATGCAGTTGTTCCCGCTGCTACCAACCATTTGAAGCTCCCTGGCCCTAAGCGCGCCAGCCCCCTCTGCCAAGTTTCATCGTGGATCTTATTATGAAGCCAAAATGGTGATATAGATATAACGGCCCGATGCGGCCCCATGCCGCCCTTTCGTAGTTTCTTTTCCTCTTCACTGCACAGCCTGCTCACGCTCTCTTATAGCATCCAACTCAGTCCGCTGACATATCTCAGCTTTCGCCCTCGCGCCTCTCTCCTAGCGTCAAGTATCATCAACCGCCGAACCGTCATCCACGATGCGCGCTGCCGCTCTTTTCGGGTCTCTCGCCCTGCCCACTCTGGGTCTGGGCATCCGCATCATCCAGAGCAACGACGATGGCTGGGCTGAGATGTACATCCGCACCACGCACGACGCGCTGATCGCGGGCAAGCACGACGCTGTGCTCTCCGGCCCCGCCGATCAAAAGTCCGGCACCGGTGAGTAACACAAGCCCCATCGCCCACCATGAGAGCTGCCTAGGCAGTTAGGGTACTGCCCAGCTGCCCGGTGTTCAAGGAAAGAGACAGTGTTTTGCTAACAGCGCCTCTCCCTTCCCATCAGGTTCCAATGACCGAGCTCCCGAGGCCCGGAAGCAGCCCTGCCAGTACGACTCTTGCCCGGCCGACTCGGGCCCCGTCGGCACCGATCCCAAGAACCCGCGCCTGAACTGGGTCAACTCGTTCCCCGTGACGTCGATGAAGTACGGCCTCGACACGTTCGGCCCGCAGATCTGGGGCGACAACAAGACGGCCGAGCTGGCCGTGTGCGGGCCAAACGTGGGCGGCAACCGCTGGCTGCAGCTGCCCTTCTCGGGCACCGTGGGCGCGGCCGTCCAGGCCGTCAAGCAGGGGGTGCCCGCCATTGCCTTCTCGGGGGCGCCGGGCACGAGCCCGCAAAAGTTCAACGACTCGGCCCCTTCGCCCCACGCGAAGCTGTACGCGGAGCTGTCGCTGGTGCTGGTCAACAAGCTCGTCGAGGCGGGCGCGCCCTACCTGCCTCCGCAGACGTTCCTCAACGTCAACTTCCCCGAAATGACGGAGCAGTGCGCCAAGGTCGAGAACTTCAAGTGGGTCATGTCGCGCGTCAACTCGGGATGGTTCTCGGGCAACGACTACCCCACGTGCGGCCGCAACAAGATGCCCGCCGAGTTCGAGATCGGCTTCCGCCGCGACTGCTTCATCTCGGTCAGCGTCGGCGACGCCAACGACAAGACCACGGCCGCCCCGGACAAGCAGAAGGTTGTGCTCGACAAGCTCGGCAACTTGCTGTCCTGCCTGCCGTAGACATGACGTTCACAGTGGCTGTGTGTGTATATGTATGGTTTGTGTACTGCTTCCGTTTTATAATACCCCGGCGATAATATTTTGCATCGGCATCGGAGGAGCGTTTTGGTTGTTCCAAGGGCTCTGGTGGTTCTCACGTCTTCCCTTTGTACATACTTGCCTCTATTCAACTTGGAAATACGTTCCCGTTTCCACGCTTTCATTCCCATATCGGTTGCGTGCTCTACGCGCGTCTTTTCTGTTGAGCCTCCTGGTGCTATACCACGCTTTTTTTTTCTGCGGTGCGTGATGGCTAATATTTCGGCGCGTGCCGCTTGAACCCTGCTCTTGCGTTGGGCACGGCCTGCCGTTTTTTTTTTTGACAGCACCCCGGGAAATGAGCACAAAAGCTTAATGAGCACAAAACCTAGGTAGGTCCTTAATGAGCGTAAGCGCAATGAGCACGAACTTAACCAGCGAATGACGGCTTCAAGCATCAACTGCCACCAGACGAATAGGCCAAATGGCACATGAACAACAGCTGTCGGATCCGCGGCCAAACTGTAGCGAGCGTAACACCACCTCGAGATTGGTTTCAATACCCTCTCCCTTCGTAATTGCAATGGCAACTGCCAAGGAGCGAAATCCCAGGGGCCAAGTCCATCTGTCCGAGTCGCCGCCGGGACGGCCCACCACCCACCATTTATTACAAACAGCAAACTGCGCTTGGCCTAGTCGTAAAGCGTATCCTAGTACATAGATCTGGACACCCACCCGACGGGACTGGGTTCCATTGGATATGATAGGATCGCGATTCAGTGTTTGCCTCTAGCACCCATTCACTCGTAGTTCTTTCTACCTTTCGCATTCAGTGCATTCGCACAGGGACGTTTTCTTTTTGCTCGTTCGGATCGTGGAATCGACAATTATGTAATTTTCGTATTATGTACAGTCATCAAGCATTGCGTAGCCGTGGCTCGTTGCCTTCAAGCCCTCGCGCGCCTCCTTCTTCCCGCTTGTGGGAAGCGGCATTTCCTTGACTTGGCAGATCCGGCGATGGTGGTATGTCGCGCTCCTCGGGACGGCTCGGTCGGATGTCGGGCACCTTGAGCCCGTACGCATTCATCTTGAGCGGCAGCTTCCCCAGCCGGAGCGTCGTCGTCGACCAGCCGGCCACCATGCCGACCTCGTTGGCGGCGACCAGGAACAGGTAGACGGTGGGGTCGCCGAGCACGGCGTTGAAGCGCTCGTCGCCGGTGATGACGAACACCAGCGAGTACGAGATGCGCGCCAGCATGAAGGGCATCAGGACGGCGAAGCACAGCAGCGCCGGCCGCTCCTCGGCGGGGACGCGGTCGTCGCGCGCGGCCCAGAGCCGGACGAACAGGCCGACGGTGTAGAGGTACAGGGCCGTGAAGAAGACGACGGCGGACTGGGCGATGGGGTTGGGCGCGAGCGGGTCGGGCCAGTCCTCGGCGTGCACGAAGCCGGCGGTGGCGAGGCCGATGCCGCCAAAGGCGAACACCTCGGGCAGCACGAACCCCCACGGCGGGATGACGAGCGCGAAGCGGTTGAGCCGCGCCAGTAGCGTCTTGAGCAGCACCGTCATCTGCGCGATGCAGAGCGACTCGCACACGAGCACGCCCGCCCACACGTCGCGCGAGTTGCGCTCAAACGTCGCCAGCATCAGCGCCGCGCCCACCAGGCGCAGCAGCGAGAACACCAGGAGGCTCCACCAGCCGCTGCGCCGCGTGCAGAGGACGACGAAGGCGATGCCCAGGTAGATGGTGAAGGCCGCCACCTGCAGCACCGAGATGGCGTCGCGGTAGCCGAACGGACGTCGCATCGTGGGAGTGGAGGAATGAGGACCGAGGAAGGCGCTTGGAAAGGATTGTGTGTGTTGACGGCGGTCGTCGTCGTCGTCGTCGTCAGTCGGAGCCGCAAGACATCGTGAGTTTTTTTGCGAGCCGGCAAGAGGCGATGGTTTGGAGTCCTGACCGCCGGCCCATGATGGCCCGAAAACCTGGTTGTCCAATTTCGATTGCGCTGAAGTGGCCGCTGTGTCTCCAGAGCAGCGTCACCAAGGGGGCGCAGTTGCCTTGGCGACAAGGTACAGGGGTAGGAGGACTATCACGTGAGAGTCACATGACACAGGTAAAACCACCTATCGCCTGGCGGCACCAATAAACTATGACGTAAGCATTCGACCCATTCCAATTTTCAACACTTGCACTTCAACTGGTCCTGACGGGAAACCTGAACCTTGTAAGCCCTGTTTCAGGTATAGACTGTTTCCCTCTGCTACTGTGTTCAGCCGTGCCTGGTGTTTCGTATCGCTCCACCAGGCAGTCAGGTCACGCAACGTTTCGTATGGCACTCAAAACGACCAGGCTTTATTTAAAAAAAAAAAAAAAAAAAAAAAAAAACAGACTTATAATAAATCGAACTGATCCTGATCCTGCATGCTTTTGAACTTGCCGAGTTACACACGCAAGAACGAGATATTCAAGCCATATGGAGGAGGCCGGCGCTAGGAACGCGACCATGGATCACCCGCGTCCATGTCGCTGAGGCATAAAGCTCGACGTCATACGGCAAACCTCCGTCCGACTGAGGCAACGTAACCGATAGACATGCCCTCACGCATCGCCTTGGCATCGGGGAACAGGGCTGCACTGAATATGATTCGGCGAGGACGGAAGAACGGAATTGAACACGAAATCAAAAGCATCAGCATGCCAAAGCCACCACGGACCAAAGGATTTTGGCCAAGCATCGGGGTGTGCCGTTTTATATCTTCATCAGGCAACGATGTGCAAACCAAGAGCGGCAAACACGAATTCACGGGACCAGCCCTAGGACGTCACGTTATCTGTTGTTGGTGCGAGGCACCTAATTTGATTCTCACCACTACGACCCGAAGCTGGCAGCCTCATCAAATGGCTGTGACTGGAGAAGAGCAGGACATAACATGGCGGCATAGGCGCTTCGTCAACCCTTGAGGCTGATGGCGGGCGGCAAGCACCGCCAGCTCCGACGGAAAAGCAAGCAGCGCCGTGCCGAGGAAAGGCTTCCTCTCCGATTTCTATTGGCCTTAATTAATAAATATTTACCGAGCCTACCCAGACGAGATGCTCGCATCCGCCCGCCTCGCCATTCTCGCCGCGGGAGCCCTAGCCTTGGCCCTACCCCAGCCCGGTGGCCGGGTCGGCGCGCGCCAGGCCGCCTCGTTCGCGTGCGAGATCCGGGACTTCACCTACAACGCTTTCTGGATCTACCAGAACCCGGCACGGCTCTGGGCCAGGGCCGGCTCAACTACACGCTCGTCAACCCGGCCACGGGCCGCGAGGCCGTGTGCTCCGCGACCAGCAGCCAGCTGTCGGACTTCTTCCACGGCAACTTCATCTACACGTGCAGCAGCGTGCCCGACGACTCGGACGAGACGCTGCCCCGGCCTACTTTCGCTTTTAACGGGTACGGGCTGTGGCGCCTGCGGGTGAACGAGACGTGGACCTGCAACACGGGGTTGGTGGCGTGATGTTCTACCCAACTTGGATTCTCCCTTTGCTTTGGCCCGCGAGGCTGCCGTGATATCCTGCCCCGGTTGAAGCATCCTGACACTGGTTCTGACGGCTAGAACCTCGAACGTATACGTCGCGTCCGGAACCCAGGATCTTGACCTCAAGTGCAACGACACCGGCGTGGTGCAGAATCCCGACTGGGAGCCCGGCCAGCCCGGGAACTTCTACTCGACGCGTTATCTGGACTGCGGCCCCCTGACCACCACGCTTCCGGCCAATGTTGCTATTGGTGTGTAATTAGGGCCGGGGGAATGTGGCCTGATGATTACGTGTGGACGTTGGACGTTCTGGGTGATCGTTCTCGCAGATGGCTTCTTACGCGAGACGCTTCATGGGAATATGAACTTTCGAGGCGGGCTTCAGTTTTCGTCATGTTTGTTTGACCAAAGGAAACAAAGTTAAGCTCTCAAATATTGACAAGAATCGAACACCCGCGGCCCTTGCCACCGCGGTCCCATCCAGGAGGAGTAGTCTCCCCCAACCGGCAAAAGGCTGCTTCATCCAACCCCCAACCACCCTTTTTTAATCCCCTCGTCCTTCTCCACCACCTAGACCCCTTAAGCGGGCGAGTTGACGGTGATGCGCGACGAGCCGGCGCTGCGGTAGCCCTCGGTGGCGACGATCATGTAGTTGTGGTTGCCGAGGGGCATGCCGGCGTTGCGCCAGGCGTTGAAGAAGTTGCTCATGGTGATGGTGCCGCCGGTGCGCTTCTGGGTGCGGATGGCCCAGTACTGGTTGAAGGTCTTGGTGCCCTCGATGGACGGGGCGTTGTACCGGGTGCTCTGGTACAGGTTGTAGGTGCCGCCGTCGCTCTGGACCTGGCCCTTGGACTGGGCCTGGCTGCCCGGGTTGTACTCGCCGTAGTTGTCGAGCACGTAGTACTCGACCAGCGGGTTCTGCATCCAGCCGTAGACGCAGAGGTACTGTTTGGTTCGTGCCATGTCAGCATGTGTGGCCGGCCAGGTCAGGGGATAATCAGTTACAGCCAGCTGCGGGAGCGCGCTTACAGAGTTGCCGTTGTTCACGGGAGAGAAGGAGCCAGAGTACGACACGGAGCTGTGATGGCGAGAAAAGACGTTAGCGGGTGCCTACGTTTGATGGAAAGTGTCTCACGTCACGCAGAGCCCTTGTCTTACCGAGGGCCACCGGGCATCCAGCCCTTGCCGCCGACAAAGTTGCCGCCGGCGCGCCAGTTGACGCTGTACCCCCCGCCGGCCTCGTTGGTGTAGGTGACGGGCGAAGCACCATCCGTCCACCACGAGTAGTAGTAGCCGTTGTGCCTTCCGGTCGAGCTGGGAGTCGACTGCCGCCTCATGAGCTCCTCGAGCGGGAAGCCCGTCATGTTGGCGTCCAGCGGGAAGGCGAGGGCGCTGCTGGCCAGGGCCGTGCAGGCCGCAAGAACGGCGGTGAACGAGACCATGATGGCTAGGCTTGGAAGACTAAGACTTCTGGTTTTTGCCGGGTGCTGGAGGATGAGGAAGGAAGGTCTGGGCTGCCCTGCTGGAGTGAGGATCTTGTTGTCGATCGTGGTCAAGGGGAGTCGACTGGAGGGCTTCTTATACCCCAACCGACACCTCCCAGAGGCGGTGGTGATCTCTGCTGAAGAACAAAACTGGTCTCGTCATGCCTCGGCCGGCACCACCTTCTCGGTCGGGCGGCTAGGTGAGCGGAGAAACTCTCCAGGGATTTGAGTGGACTGTGGGCTGTGGTTTGTGGATGCCATGGTGTGGATGGCGCCGTCGACGCGGAGAGCGACGCGCCGGTTGCCGTTTGTGATCTTGCCCCTGGGCTGGCACACAGAATCTGGGGTTGGGCAGGTTCCACCCCGGACAGAGTCGGTCTTGGGACTATGGAAGATTCTGGGACTGGACTGCGCCCGCTGACCCACGCCGCGGGCGCCTCCCTTTTTTTCACTTCTTCTTTTTCTAGGTCGCGTTCCTTGACCCGCCGGCGGCTGCGGTTGCGTGGCCCAAGCGCCGCGCGCATGCCCAAGTATTCCGATATCTTGGAAGCCATATACAGGACCAGGACAAGCTTCTCCTGCCTGGGATTTTGTCGGGCCTTGTCAGGATGGTTGCATCTGGCATGCGTCGTCCGTGGCGCGTGCCCGCCTGGGTGGGTGTACAACAGGGGAGACGAGGTGGGAGGGGTGTGGTGGGTGTGATGACCGGGCAGTTTCTCGCGCTATTTTCCTTTTTCGATGCTCGTTCGCGGTGTTGCAAGCCCCATCGAGGCCGAGGCAGCGATGCACGTAGGGCTTGGCGAGCAAATCCTGGCACAGCTTGAGCGGTCGAAAGGAGCCTCCAGATGGCGCCCATTGGAGCATTTGGCCTGAGCGCAATGGCGGGGGTGGGGAGTAGGGCAGGGCCTTTATACCGGCCAAGCCCTTTCCAGAACCTGGGTTGGGCTCGCCACCCCGCATTTACCACAAAGATGAGGCAGACGGATTGCCGAGATCGCCCCGTCGAGGTGCCGTCGCCTCCGTGCTTTGCTGCGTTCACGTGGTCGCACCCGGATGTTGTCTGCTGGATTTAACCGGCACGAAATATGGGGTATAACCGGCTTGGGGGTTGGGATGGGCGCTGGCAACCCAATGTGAGGACAAGATGCCGCAGTGGTGTGTGCCACCGCCTATCCAGACTTTCACGCGTCATGTTTCCTACATACTTACTGGGGTAGCGCAGATGAGGTTGGCTTCGGCGAGCGGCAGCATGTCTCCGGCCACGTCGTTTTCCGCCGTGTTTTTTCGGTTTCCAGGGCCGCTTCATATCGCCAGCCGCCCGATTTAATATCGGTTGAGGCTCACGCGCTGCTGCCGGCAACCGCAGCCCACCTGTCCCGAACGGCTCGCGGCATGAGCTATTTTGGTCTTGGCCCTGGCCGTTAATCCATCACCATGAGATGATGATGACCGGCATCAGGGCTTGTCGTCCGTCCTCACGAAACCAAGCCCGTCGGCGGCCTCGCGGGTAGCTGATCAGCCTGAATTCACAAGAGTGGCACGAGGACACCGTCGTCGACAAGGTCCCGCCTATTCGTTGCAAGCCACGGACGTCACCAGCGACCTGGCTGGGATCTGTTTCGAAACGGGCGTGTACAGGGGCCAGGATATCAGGCTGTTCTGCGAAGATGCAATCGTTTCTGGGGCCGTGGTGGGAAGCGTGGACACCCAGGTGTATGGCACAGGAGCGCGGGTTTTCATCCTTGCCCTTGCGATGGCTGCATCGCGAAATTCCCGGGCGTGATTAGCAGGGAGACGGGCCCTTGCTTCCCGATTTTTTGCTCCTCCGGCTGACCGGGAGCCGGTGCGTCTGTCCTGCCAACGCCGAGTGGACGGAAAATTTGGAGTCCGTGGTTCGGAAGCTCTTGTCCTGAGCACAGGCCAAGCACACCGCCACGAACCTGCTCCGATCGACGGGGTATGCGGTATGGGGCAGCCTGTGCTCTTTTCTCATTTGTGTGTTGAGATGCAAGTGGTGTTGCGTCGGCTGGCGATTTTAGTCAGGGGTCAACGACGAGCCGCGCGCTGAGACTGGGAAAGACGGACCGAGAATACAAGAATACGAAACAGTCGTGTTGACGGAAAACCAGGTCTCTTCTCTTCACAGCCAACCTAGAGCACCGACGTCACGTTTCTTGGTTGCCCATCATGATTCATTCTGAGGGAGGGATGGGACGGATTCGCCCGAGACGCTGAAGAAAAGAAAAAAAAATCAAACAATGCGCATGACAACGAAAAGAGGGAGAAAACGATGAGTGAAACCAATAAGAGAGGTAGGGTTTATAAATTGACAGTGAGAAAACGATGAAAAAAAAGGCACGTTAAAGAGTGACGACAAAAACATCAAAATTGATCAGAGTGGGACTCGAACCCACGCGGATTGCTCCATAGGAAGACTGTTATCATAACCTTAATCCTACGCCATAACCAACTCGGCCATCTGACCTTGATAATACATCACTCTGAGGTAGTAATATGACCGCTGCGGGCGGCTCTGCTCCACCGGCAGGCTGCCCCGCGCCAATGCTGGAGTCAAACCAACCCCGCAAACTCTGCACGCCCCTCACCTGCGCTCCTCGCTTATCTGCCTGCCGCGACACCTCCGTGGGTACTCGGCCGGCCCATGGGCACATCCACGGAAGCCGGTGAAGGGCCAAGCTTGAAAATTGGCCATAGGTCGGCTGATGGTGGGTTTCACCGAGCGTGACGGACTGTTTCTCGCCACGCATTTGCATGTCGTTAGCGCCGAGCGTCACGCCCTTCGGCACCCGACCCCGCTCGCCTACGGCGCCCACTGTGACTCGTGCTGACTTCGGCTCAAGGATGGGCCTCCTACACCGTGCCGCTCTGGGCCCCAAAGCCCGTCGTTTCCTGGAAGCAAGCGCCGACGTTGCATAGGCCAAGACATTGACTCCAACCGGTTCTTGCGCCGCGAGATGGTGGATGGTACGCCTGCCGGATCCGGCCACCAACGACACGGATGCTGCCGTTAGATAACAGCCGAAGCGGACACCTACAGGTGGGTGGGTAGGCAATTGACCCAAGGAGGCGGTCTGAAAGCGGGAAGAATGACATACCAAAGGGCGCGGGATCCATGCTACCAGCCTCCCAACATGTAACTTCGTCGAATCTTCAACCCACCAGGTATATCTAGGTACCCATCTCCACCGCTGCCGAGTTTTTTTTTCCTGGCAGACCATCGCCTTTTGCAAGCTGTTTTGCTTTACATCTCTGTCGTTTGCTGCTTCCTCGCTGGGTCACAATGAACGCGGCGCTTGTTGAAGAGACAGACCCCTTGCTGGGGGATGTGGCGGTAGGCCGCGTCCGCCACGCCGTGACGGCGGACCCTGATGCTCCAGCAGAAGAGCGCGCATTGAACCAGGAGCAGCCCCTGAACCTCGACCATGACCCCGCCGACCCAGACGACCCGATGAACTGGACGCCGGCTTACAAGTGGTTCATTGTAACCCTTCTTGCGCTCATGGCCTTTGCTGTGTGAGTTTTGCGCTTGATGCCCGCCGTTTGTGCACGGGATATACCTGCGGGAGAGACAGACATCTGACACCCAACGAAATCGCAGCACATTTACATGCATCTCTGTCACTCCCGTCGCGTCACGCATCGTCAGCGATCTCGACGGGGAAAGCAACCACGACCGCGGTGGCGGGGGGTCGTCATCGGTGGGCACCAGCGCGGCGCTCCTGGTGACCATCTGGGAGCTGGGCGAGGCGGTTGGCCCCTTGCTGATCGCGCCGCTGTCCGAGATACACGGGCGCTGGCCGGTTCTGAACGCGGCCAACTGTCTCTTCGTGGCCGCCACCGTCCTGGCCGCCTCGTGCCACCGCACCGATTTCTTCATTGGCGCGCGCGCCTTGACGGGCCTCGCCGTCGCCTCCAACGTGCTGAACCCGGCCATCATCGGCGACATGTTCCCGCGCGAGAGCCGCGGCGCGGCCATGAGCGCTTGCATGCTCACCCCGTTGCTTGGCGGCGCCGTCGGCCCTGCCATCAGCGGTGCCGTCGCGCAGACTCTGGGGTGGCGCTCGGTCGTCTGGCTCGGTGCGGGGATCGCGGCCGTGTGCGAGGTGCTGCTGATGCTGCTCCTGCGGGAGACGTACAGGCCCGTCATTCTGAGGCGCAGAGCTGCGCGGGCTCGGCGAGAGGGGAGGCTCAAGCAATGCCTGGCCGGCGAGCATGCGTCCGGCTACGGAGCCACCACCGCCGAACTGGCTGCTCACGATGGCCAGGAGGGTCGGATGAGCGACGCAGCAAAGCTGACCCAGGCCATTATGCGGCCGGCGATTGTTTGGTCCGGCTCAGGGGTTTTGATGATCATCGCGGTGTTCAACTCGCTTGTCTTTGCGTATTTTTACATCATAACGGTGTCGATGCCAGTGGTGCTGGACACCTTGTACGGGATGTCGACCGCCGAGACAGGCGCCTCGCTCCTGGTATTCAGTCAGTACTCCTCCACTTCCTCGTTTCTTCGAGCCGAAAACCCACAACAACAACGACGCTAATAATCTCCCAAACCAGGCGCGGGCACCTTCCTGGCGCTCTTCATCCTCAACCAGACTCTTGACCGGCTGTACGTGAAGCTGCGCGACGCCAACGACGGCGTGGGACGGCCCGAGTATCGGCTGCCGATCGCAGCGGCTGGCTCCCTGCTGATGCCGATATCCATTGCGGCCTACGGGTGGGCGGCCGAGTACCGGGCGCCGCTGCCTCTGCTCCTGGGTGCTAGTGCCTTCGTCGGCTTTTCGCTCCTCATCTGCAACATGCCCATCATGGCCTACATCGTGGATGCATTCGGCGAGTATTCGGCATCGGCGCTGACGGGTGTCATGGTCTGCCGTTGCCTGTCGGGCACGTTCCTGCCTCTGACGGTGGCGCCCTTGACGAGCCATCTCGGTTGGGGCTGGGGGTTCATGGTTCTGGCGGCCGCCAACCTGGCCGTCGCGCCCATCCCGATGCTGATCATGCGGTACGGACCGCGCTGGCGGATGCGGTCCAAGTACTCGCAGGAGGCGTGAGGTTTGTCGTGCAGAAGAGCGCGGTAACAAGTGGAATAGAGGATTTGCGTGGACGCGTGGGCAGACGTGAGGTTCAAGTTCCGACCAGTTACCGTCTGTGCCGGCGGGGACTGGTGGGGTCAAATCCCGGGCACTGCGTGCTGCCATGCAGCATCGCTAATAGCCGGCAGGATCGCCAGACCCAACGCCAAAATCCGGGCCTAAATACCGCTGAGCTTACAGTGCGATTCGCATTAGTCAGCAGCTATGACATATGCAGGTCTATTCAATTTGATATCAGGAGGCGGGTGTATCTACCCCGGACACCTTGCTGCCACCATAAAAGCCGAGTGTTCTTCCTCTCTTTTGGCCATTGAGAATCTGGACAGTCACCAATTGCTTGACATTGCTCCTCCGCGCTCACAACCAGCCCACCTCCCTCACAAACAACAAGCAAAATGGCGACGACGGCTGCAAAGACCATTTTGGCTACTGGAGCCACATCTGGTCTGGTAAGGCTTCACCTTGAATGAGACCCAGGCCTTGCGAAGAGGACTGCCCGTACTGATCACGTCAAACACTACAAAAAGGGCTTCGAGATGGTCAAACAGCTCCTCGCGCAGGCAGAGCAGCCTTACAGGTTCATCCTGGGCGCGCGTGATACAGCTCAGGCCCGCACCGACTTCGAGTCCCTCGGCTTCGACACCGCCCGCCATAGCCTGGCAGTCCTGCCTCTGCAGCTCACTGACCTAGCCGGCGTCCGGGCCTTTGCCAAGAAGGCGCTCGAGGATCTTGACCGCAGCGGCGACGGTCGCCTCGACTACCTTGTGCTCAACGCCGCCGCCGCCTTCCCTGCCGACACGGGAGACTCCAGCAGGTCCAAGTGGTGCGACACGTACATTGTCAACTACCTCTGTGCGTTTTACTGCTTCCCTCGCCCCTTCCTTCTATCTCACTGATCTGATCTCTGCCTGGAGGGAATCGACTTTCTGCTGTGCATGAGTGACCTTTGTGTTGGCGGGCATCGTTGCTGACTTCTTCGTCCCCTCAGCCCAGCACTACCTGACCCATTTGCTGCGCGAGAAGCTCGTCGCCTCTCGCTCGCGCATCGTGGTCGTCTCGTCGGGCGCGGTTCAAAACGCCTCTGATCCAAGTAAGTAATGCCCCAAAGCGAGTGTTGAACTCGTCCGGGATCTGGTGTTAGCGCCCCCAGCTAATGTTAATCTGTCTGTGGATGAAGCCGCTCTCGCCGAGACCCTGAAGCTCGGCTCCGGAGCGAAAAGCATGAACACCTATCCCGCCTCCAAGTTCCTCCAGCTGCTCACCGCCCACTGGTGGCGCCGCGAGCTGCACGGTGTCTGCGACGTCGTCGCCGTCTCGCCGGGCATGATCCCAGGCACAGGTATTGGTCGCGGCTCCGACTTTGAGATCCCGGCCAGTTTTATGTCGGCTGCCAAATCAGTTGAAACGGGTGAGCAGCGTTCCTCCGCCGCCACAATTTCTTCCTGTCGTTAGTGCCATTTCTCGACTCGCTCGCTGACCCTTACTCTTTACGCTTGATACAGGAGCCGCCAGCATTCTTCAGGCCCTTTTCAGAAAAGACTTCCCTGAGGACCCTGACAGGATCTTCCTGACCAGCTGGGGCGAGTGGTGGCCCGCTAGTGAGATCAGCGCCTCTCTTGACAAGGAGCTGCAGGACAAGTGGTCTCCCAGCAAGGAGGAGATCGAGAGGGAGGAGGGCGTGCCAGCGGAGTGAAGAATATTGGTTACTTTGCAGTCGGCTTTCCCAGGACCCTGACACACATCGCGCGTACCAAGCACATTAGGAAGAATGAGCATGTGGCGAGCAGCTTGCTCAGTCATTTCCGGTACAACAGGAGGAAACCTCGGAAGATTCGAAAGAATGATTGTTTGCCATGCGGGATACGTACATGAATCACAGCTGAGCCTTTGGCAAAAACATTGCGTCCTTTATCGAGCACTAATGTACACGCCCTTGACACTGTCCCCTTTGCGATTCTGCCCCACGCAATGTAAATCCACCAAGACGTCTGCGAAGTGGCAGAAAAAGATGTCCTTTTCCTTGGTAAGATCTACACGTATTCTTCGAACCCAGGGTTGGCCACCAGCGCCATTTCGCTCGTCTGCCGTGACGTCATCGGTGACGACAAACTAGCGGTTGTCGCCGGCCGCGGCCATCTTCTGCTCCCAGATTTCTGACTGCAGCAGGCGGAGGCACTGGCGCGAGAACCCTATCTCGTTGCTGACCCCTTCATTTCTCCCTCCAAGCCCAATCTGGTGGCATGACAGCGGTCGAAGCAGTGCGCACCGCTAAAGCACCGGGGTTTCGAGAATCCCATGCGGCCAAAGAAGGCGCGGGTGTGTGTGGCGTCTTAGCTACGCGGCGTCGGTCCGGCCGGCGCGCCATGCGATACCCAGCCCGTCTATCGCGCGTATGCCCGTCGCGTTGTTGAGTGTTCAGAGGCCCGAGTACTTGATGTACAGGTGCTTGGCCTTGACGGTCTCCAGGGAGCCGCCGACATGGTGAGGACCCGCATTGGGCTGGGCCGCCGGCCTCTGCCTCGTCGCGGACCCCTGCGCCGTTAGAGGCGCTAGTGTCCGTCTCGGGATTGTGCACGCGAGCCAAGTGACTTGAGGATCGATCTCAGCAAAAGGAGGCTCTGCCGCCTCCCGACTTCGATGCAGTACCTCAGACGCCTTGGGCCACCAGGCACTCGCCAAGCGAGTCGGACCGACACTGGACCAGCACTGCGGTTATCGTATTCCGACTTTTCTAGGAGGGCTGACGCACTTCATACAACACCCAAGTCACTTTGGGCAGGGTTGATGTCTGACACGCCATTTTGCGCTGTTTGGGTTTGCTTCCGCCTGTAGTATCATCATTGTGACAAAATGGCTGCGTACGACCACGCACAAGCTTCAGAAGGAAAGAAATAGCTGCTAGACTAGGTAGCAATTAATGGTGGGCCCGCCAGTGAGTGCCAAACAGGACTGACGCAGAGAATTCTTGAGTTTTATAACACAGCGCAGACCCAACTGCGTAGCCGGACCGATTTGGCAAGACGCTCCTGGCAACAGGCAGGCATGAAGTGGCAGAGTTTCAAGGTCTTTCCCGAAAGAATTTACGGATGTAAAAAGGAACAGTGAATACAATCTTCGTTTATAATGAATGCATGTTCACAATATAACACTATCGGAATTAGAGGTAGCCCCGAAGCCGTGCATACATATCAAACATGGCATCGCCCCTTTCCTTTCTTATAACTGGGAATTTTTTTTGGTTATTTGAAATAATAATATAAAAGCTCCTGCTAGTTCCTTAACTTGCGATCCAGCTTTATTTTACTACTGAATCACTCATCCTTTTAACATACCAGCCGGTAATATTATTTATTTTGCCTTGTTTTACCAGTGGTCTTGTGGCCCAAATGAAAGCAATCCGAATGGGGTCTGAGAGAGACCTGAACAAGCTCACAGCCAGTCGCGTGGGCAGAGAGGTACTTAAAGGGACAGAAAAATTTTCCCACTGGGAAAAAAACCTTCACTCCTCCTCCACGCATATCCTTTCCAAGCAACGAAGCCAATAGCGCCACACATGAAAGCCGAGAAGCTAAAGCAAGCCCCTGGTGCGACCTGGAGAGGACAAGAGAGTTACTATCGTAATCGACCTTTCGCCACAGGCGAGCGCAGTCGTACAATGGCGGCGAATCCCGACCCTCTTCAGCCAGCCCAGAAGGGCGTTTTCGGCAACGCAACCCCCCCAGCCACTCCGCTATCCCAGGCTACGAGGATGAAGCGGGAGAGCACGGCGCAAGCTGCGACTTCGCCGACAGTTGCCAGCGGCCCCGCGGCCAAGAGGCAGAAGCTGGAACCCAGCCGGGTTCGTCGTTCCCGCAGCGACAACCACGAGAAGAACCACGAGAAGCTCGCCACTCCACCAGTCAGCAAGCCTCAAGGCTGCACGGAGCAGGTAGACAAACCGGCCCGGCAGCTTCCGAGCACGGCGCGGGAACTCGCGACGGACGAGCCCGAAGATCAGGCGTCCGAGGCAGCGCAGGAATACGATGTGGTGGAGCTTCTTTTCTGGCAGATCTGCGAACTCCGCGCCCAGGTCCGGCTCCTCAAGAGGAAGGCCGAGGACGACCGGCGCGAGATCGACAGGCTCAGGGACCAGCGCAACACGGTGATGGCGATCGCCAGGGATCAGCTAGAGACCATCGACGAGCTGAGGTGCGAGCCGTGGGCCTCGAGGGACTAATCAGACTAGGTAAGGAAGGGGCGGCATAGTGGGATTTCTCATGCACATTTGAAAGTTTGACTATGCGTTAGTGTGCCGATCTGGGAATCGGGCGTGTTTCTCAAAGTCTAGCCTTTTCCATGTGATCTCCCCGCCAGGTAGCCTTTCTGATAGCAGAATACGGATGGAGGGAGAGGCGAGCCTCCTCCCCAATTAATCTCTCTGCTGGAAGTACAAGAGAACACCTTCCCTCGCGGCCTGACCCTTGCCATACTTGACAGTGTCCACGACCTTGCCGGTCGGATTCGTCAACACGATCTCCCCGTCCTTGTTGCTGAGCGGGCAGTCCGGACCCACGGTGACAGGGAGCTTGCCGCCGGCCGTGATGACGGCGGATTCGGGGAGCGTGAACGAGCCGCCGGCTCCGCCGTTGCTGATCTTCCAGCCCCCGAGCTTCACCGCCGTCTTGGTCCGGTTGACCAGATGCACCGTCTCCGGGTCGCCCGAGGTCGGGTTGTTGTCCGGACCGACGGGGTTGACGAGCGCGGCCAGGATGGACAGCTTTCCTTTGAAGATGCCGTCGTCGACATCGTCGCCGTCTTGGCCGTCACCGCCATCACCATCGCCATCATCGCCGCCGCCGCCGCGGTGCTCATCAAAGAGCTCTCCAAAGCTCTTGCCGACTGGCCCGCCCCTGGCGTCCGTCTCGGGCGTCTGCACCGCGAACGCCAGGAAGATGCCCTCCCAGTGGCCCTTGCCGTCGTGGCTGCCGTCCTTGAAGTGGATGATGATGGCGCCGTCCTGCCAGACGCCGTTGTCGCGCGCCCACTGGCCCTTGTTGCCCTGGTTCATGTGGATGTCGTGGATTCCCGTGTGGTCGCTGTACAGCTCGCCGAACAGGTACAGGTCGGCGTTCTTGCCCGCGGCGACGGCCTGGTTCAGGATGGGGTTCACAAAGTCCAGGATGTCGTTGTCCGGGCCCGGCTCGACGTCGTGCAGGAGCAGGCCCTTGCTGATGTCGATGATGCCCTTGGCGGCGCCGCGCAGGAAGTCCATGCCCGGCGGGCCCGGGTTCTTGCCCTTGGTTATGCCAAAGGGCAGGCCGGCCAGGGGGGCGATCAGTGGGTGCGACGCAGGGATGTCGCGGTTGGCCCAGAACACCAGGCGCGAGTCGACCGATTGGGACCGCACGTTGACGGCAGCGTCCCAGAGCCTGCCATGGGTCGTCTTGCCGTCGTCGAACTTGATGTGGCCATGGCCCGGCTTTTCTGTGGGATTCCACTTTTTGGCGGTAGACTTCCACACGGTGTAGCCTTTGAGAGGCATGGTTGCTTGGATTATTGGGGGCTTTTTTTGGGAGATATAAACGGAATAGATAATAAGAAGGCCGCCAGGGATGAGCCGTTAAGACAGAAGGAGTCGTGGTGCCAAGACGGTCGATTCCTTCGACTTCATTATATACCTTTTCGTGTGGGAGGTTGCCCAGCACTACTTGAATCGGGCGGCTCACATCCAGGCAGCTTCGGGTCCGACAGGTGGCAGGGGCTGACGTTGGACGCGCAACATTTCAGCCAGCCACGGGCCGCTGTCCAGAACGTTCTGGCTACGAGCTGCGCAACTCGACAGGCCATATTGAGCGGCTCTGATGTGAGAGGGCGTCTACGCCATGTCAGCCCCTAGGCGTCGTATAGCGTAGGCTGGATGACTCCCCCGGCCGCCAGCCAGCCTCTGTATCGGGATGGTGCCGCCCGTGCCGGGTCTTCAGCCCATGCGGGCACAATTATGGCTGGGGTCTAGCCTGTTCGCGACGAAACACATGCACCTAGTGAAAAAACAACCCATGCAGTAAGGCCGATGTCGCTGTTCCGTCGAACCAGATTGAGTTATGGTAGGCACTTACGCGGCTAGGCTCATTTTATTGGTGCTGAATTTGCTGCATGCTCCCGCGCCTGGGGCTGAGGCAGGCAGAGCGGGAGAAAAAGAAAACAAAAGGGCCGATACGTCGCGAGGCTAACACTTTGCGGAATTGTTGGCTAACGAGAGGTTCGGCGGCCCAATATGGTGAGGCTCTGCATTGAGTGAAGGCGCGGTGGGATACCATTTACTAGCATGCCGGTAATTCAGGATGGCGACCTCTATTGAGATCGCTAAACACGATATGCTTTGCATGCGAGCAAAAATGATAATAGTATGGAGTGTAAAAACCATTGTAAACACACGTCTTTGATAGGTCTTGACAATGAAGTCCGAAGAGGGGAGGGGCTCTCCGGTTCTTTGTATGCCGGTTGGGCAGGGAACAAGAATCGGTGCGAAAAGACAAATGCAACTGCGGGAGAAACATGTCGTGGTTAGGCTGGCGTAGGTGTATCGCTTAGAGACGAAACAAAAGGAGAAAAAGTTTTTTTTTCCCCATGAATTTCGGGCATATCTAGTGACCGCTTGGTAAAGCTTCAACTCTTGCTACCGTCAGCTACAATCCAGCGAGGTTTTGGGAGGGGTTGAGAGCGATCAAGCGGACTGCACAACGTAAGCCAGGGTGGGGCTGCGCTGAATGGAATTGGGATGCCGTCCCTTCGATAAAACTGGTGCTCGCGTGGTCTTCAGTATTCAATGCCCAGGTATGCCGTCCGCGATGGGCGACCGGTCGCGTGCGCTGCTGCTCCTTCCTTGGCTCGGTCGCCCGGTTTCCCCGAGGCATCGGACAAAAAATGGCTCTCGATCAGGATGGACTGCATGCGACTCCTCGCCGCCCGCTCTTGGCCTGTCTGCGTGCGGTCGGCATGCCGACGCTCACCGCGCTTCGAGCTCGTGTCGCTCGGCGAAGGCGTCTGAGCCAGGCCAGATCGCAACGTGCTCCCGGGCCGGCCTCTGACTGGCTGTCCGTCAGGAAGGCCGTTGCCGGGCCCAGGAGGTACGACCCATCGAGCCAAGTGAGGCCGAGAAGGACAGGGCGCCGTGTCGAACCTTGATGATTCGTGATGGCAGGGCTGGGCATTCGCCGCATACCCACCGCCAACCCACAGGCTGGCAGGCGATCGCAGCTGGACCTGCCATGTCGGGGGTTTACATGGGAAAAAGCGAGGAAGACGGAGGAGAAAAACCAGGACAGTGTGAATGGAAACGATGGCGAAAAAAATACATGCCGAGGGGGGCGAGAACACCGCGAGCCGCGGGCATCGGAGACGACCGACGAGACCTGGCAGATGGAGCGGAGCATGTATCATACTCCGGGGTATAAAGATCATGTCCTCTCTGCGCTCCATCCCGTCCTCAGATCTCCCGCCTCGGCCGTCCTGTTCGATCCCTCCCTTCGCAGATACTGGGCTACTGCCGTGACTCTCCCATTTCTTCTTGGAGAACCGGATCTCCACCTCCTCCAGCCTTTGCCGCCGTGCGCCCTCACGCCGCGCGCCATGGCAGCCCTCGAGCAGTACAGCTGGATCATTGGGATCGTCAGTGTTGCGCTCTGCGCCAGCTCCTTCGGCAATGGCGCCAATGACGTGGCAAACGCACACGCCAACTCGGTGGCGGCCCGGACCATGACCATGCCCCAAGTCGGCGCCCTGGCCATGTTCACCGAGTTCTTTGGCGCCGTCGTCCTGGGTAGCCGAGTCACGGGCACCATCAAGAACGACGTCATCGACCTGGGCCGCTTTCAGGCCAGCCCGTCGGTCCTGATCCTGGCCATGGGCTGCGTCGAGGTGGCGAGCGCCGGCTTCCTGCTCGCGGCCACGAAGCTCGGCTTCCCCGTGTCCACCACCCAGAGCGTCGTCGGCGCCCTCGTCGGTGCCGGCATCGCCGCCAACTCCCAGATCTCGTGGGGCTGGAAAAAGAGCGGCGTCTCGCAGATCGCGGCCTCGTAGGTCGTGGCGCCCCTCATCCCTGCCGCCATCTCAGCCGCGCTCTTCGGGACCCTCAAGTTTGCCGTGCTCGAGCGGAAGAACTCGTTCGCGAAGGCCATGCGCGCCATCCCTACTGCCTCGCCTTCACCGCCTCCATGCTGGCCCTCTTCATGACCGTCGAGGCGCCCGGAGCCCCCAGCCTCGAGGATCTCGGCGCTGGGACGGCCGTCGGCATCGTCCTGGGAGCCTTTGTTGGCGTCCTGGCTCTTTCTTACATCTTCTTTGTCCCCTACGCCCACCGCCGTCTCGTTATGGAGGACTCCCGCATCCGTGCTCGGCACATGATTCTTGGGCCTCTTCTCCGCAGGGAGAACCCGCCCATTTTCTGGCCCGCCAAGGGTGACGCCGTCGTTGTCGACCACTATGCCACCGCAGAACCTGTAGCCGACAACACCGCCGGCGGAGACCCGGAGAAAACCGAGACTGCCGGCGCCGACAGCAGCAGCAGCAGCGAAAGTCGTGCCGACGATCTGGAAATGGGCCAGCAGCAGCAACAGCAACAACAACAAGTCGAAGCCGCCCGGGTGCGGCGGTACAAGCGCAAGCCGGAGCCCGAGGAGAGATTCCTGGGCCTAACGGCACATCTCCCCATGCACGACCCGCGGCGGTTGTGGTCGTACGCCAAGTACTGGCTTCTGCAGGGCGTGACGCACGCCGCGACGGAGCTGGAGGCCGTGCACGGGCGGGCGCGGCGGTACGACAACCGCATCGAGCACCTCTGGACGTACGCGCAGATCCCGTCCGCCATCATGATGTCCGCCATGGGCAACCGCCTGACCCAGCTCAGCCCGACGCGCGGCTTCTCCATGGAGCTCGGCGCCGCCGTCACCGTGCTCACGGCTAGCCGCCTGGCCCTGCCCGTCAGCACGACCCAGGCGCTGATGGGGCCCGTCTGCGGAGTGGGCCTGATGAATATGGACGCCGGCGCCGTCAACTGGCGCTAGATCACCAAGATCGCCCTGGGGTGGATCCTCACACTGCCCTGCGCCGGCCTCCTGTCGGGCCTGCTGTTTGCCATGGCCCTCAACACCCCGCACTTTGCCTAGAGTTGGGAGTGGGTGGAGGTCCTGGCGAGGTTGCTCTCTAGGTACCTACCTATAGGTAGTGGGGACTTGTAGGCCGAAATTCGGCGATTGCTTTTTGTTCTGCGTCTTGAAAAATGCAGTCGGAGGTAAAAGGGGTTCAGGACTAGGCCCACTGTAAGTACCTAGGTAAAAGCTACAAGGGTACATGCTATGTTTAATAATATGATCCGGTTCATGGGATATTAAGCCGTTTCCTCGATTCCGCCACGCGAACAGAAACACGTCTCTAGAAGCACCATGGCTCACTGGACAAGGACCTGCTTCTCCTTTTTCAGCTGCTCGACAAAGCTGACGGGAACCTTGAGCACCTGCGCCACGATCTCGGGCGGCGTCAGCGCCAGCCACTGCGTCAGCGGAATGTCGGCCACGCGGTCCGATCTGTAGATCTCGATCCACACCAGATCTTCCGTGTCGGACGTGTTCTCGATGTAGTGTCTTGTATTTACCGAAGCCGGTCAGTGTTTGCTGCAAGTTTTCGTCAAGGGGAAATCGGAGCTCACCCAGAGTTGTCCGGAAAGGCAGCCGTGTCGCCAGGCTGGAAGTCGAACGTGCGCGAGTTTGCGTTCCCGATGAAGACGGTGGCGCGCCCCGTTCCTTTGTGGAAGTAGAGCCACTCCTCCGCCTAAAGTCCACGGTTTCAATTAGCCGGGATCAACCACGCCCCTTTTTATGGCCCGCCTAGACACATACGTTCGGATGCCAGTGAAGCTCCCTCAACCCCTTTGGCTTGAGCGTCACAAAAGTGGCCGCGATGGTCTTGCTGGCTGGGAAGTTGGTCGAGTCGATCTTGCGGAACTCGCCGCCGTTGCCGGGGACGGCCTCGGCCTTGTGCTGCAGCGTGCGGTACACAAACGACGCGTTTCCCTGCAGCTTCCTCCCCGCCGCATCGCCACTGCCGCCGGGGGTCGTCACGTTGCGGGCGGCGACGGTGCCGTTCTGGATGTTGGGGTTCGTGGCCGGCAGGTTGGCGAAGACGGACTCGTTGACGCCAAAGTTGCGCGCCAGGATCCTGCGTGGCGTCTTGGCCAGCCAGTCGTCGACGTTGAAGGTGGTTCTGTTTGGTTTTGGTTTTTGTTTTCGATGGTTGGTAGTCAGTCTCCTTCGTCGCGGCGCCGTCATAGTAAAAATAGCTCAGCCCCACTGCGAATTCACTCACCCAACCTTGTCAAAGTCCGGGTCGTCAAATACCAAGAGGTACTCGCTGTCCTCGGCGATTCCCTGGACGGTATGTCCGGCTCCTTTGGGAAAATACCAGATGTCCCCATAGTTCAAGATGGCATCCTCGTATCTCCCGAACTCGTCCACTGCGGATATTCTAATCTGCCCTGCATAGACGAATCCCCATTCTGCCTGTTTGGGCCGCAAATACACAACTCGGTCAGCCAGTGCACCAATAGTCTCGGCAATTACCCCGATAAAGAAAGGGTCGTGCAAGCATACGACCCGATGCCAATGGAGCTCCCGGATGGCACCCCGCTTCAGGTGCTGCTGCGCCGCGGCGATGTCATGGCTCTGCGGCAGGTCCTGGATGACCTGCTGCCGCGACCAGCCGCCAGGGAAGATCTTGGTCTTGGAGGCGGAGAAGCTCCATTTGAGGTTCGGCACCGTGCCGCTGTCGGTCGACTGCTGGCCCAGGTTATCCGGATTTTGCACGTCCAGCGCTCGGTTGGTCCCGCCTGGGGTTGGCAGAGCACAGATCAGCGTCTCTCGATTCCTCTTCCGGGTGAAGATCTGCAGCAGTGTCGTTGGAATGGAGGGACCGGTTCTTACCAACGATCGGGGCTCCTCGGCCATCGGCGCTGATGGGCTGTCCGGTGACGAACTGCGCGTCCCTTCTGATCAGCTTCGCGTCCAGTTCTCCCTGAACTCCAACTATGCTACCGAGCAGGAGCGCCGGCGTGAAAAGAGCTCCGCGCATGTTGACCGGGATGGATTACGGCTGGCACACCGGTTGGGGAGATTCGATTTGGTGGGGGAGAGTGCCTGGCAAAGACTCGAGCAGTCGAACAGCTCTAGCCCTCGCGCCGACCCATCTCTTGATTATATACCCCTAAGCGATGCGTGGCGGCGACCTCGTGACGAAGGCACGAGAGAAGTCGAAGCCGGTTACGACGTATTGGCTATAGATGGCTACGTCGGCGGACCGACCAATCCGGTTTGGCGAATGCGTGTGATATCGATCTACTGCCGCACGCGTGAGCTCGTACGCGAGAGCGCTGGTTCTTGGCGCCTATAGTCGCCTGCCACCTTCTGCGGGAGGCTGGGAGTGTAACCCTCCCTTCTACACAATACCCCGGTCTTTTCGGCGTGGTCAAACAATAGCCCGTCTTGCGTGATTGCTAGGGACGCAACCCCCACGATCACGACATCCGCCGCGGTGCCGGAAGCGAGTTGGATCTCTTGTTGCTTGACGCAGCGAGGGGCTAAAATTAGCACAAGAGCGAGGTTGGACATCCTCGACACCAAAGCGAACAAATCTGCACGTCACTGAAAAGCAGAAATTAAGTACTGGAAATGCTCAATTGATAGGTTAAGTAGTAGAAATTAATTCCCAAAATTAGGTCGGTACCTTAGATAGCAGAGCAAGGCGTACAGTTCCCCCTACCCATCCATAGCGGATCTTCCAATCCCTTTATCGAGTATCAATGAACCGCCCACACCCGTCATTACTCCTCCCACCAAGGTGTGCTCGGGTCCTCCCGCTCCCGCTCCCAGGCCCTCCTGGCCTTCAGGGCCTCGCGGTAAAACTCCGGGCTCAGGCTGTTGAGGAGGTCGCAGTCGATAAAGAAGCCGCCCAGCGTCGGGTCCTCGGGCATGACAAAGTCGTACTGGCGCGTGGCGGGGTCCAGGTGCACGGGGACCGGGATGTGGTTGTCCTTGTGGCGCACGCGCGGGAACGGCGGGATGCCGCCGTTGCCGAGCTCCTGGGCGTACCGGGTGGCGAGGTTCTGGAGGCCCTTGGCGCCGTAGGCCAGCACCGCGAGCTCCCAGTGCAGCGGCGTCGGCTCGGCCCGGTCGCCCTTGGACTCGTCCCAGTCCTCGTAGTGCTCCTCGGGCGCCTGCCACGTGTGCACGGGCTCGTCGATGAGGGCGCCCTTGCGCCGGCGCGTGAGCATCCAGATGGTCGTCGGGCGGGCGAAGGGGTAGTCCGCGGGCACCCGCCAGTAGACGGCGCCCTTGAAGGTGCGGCTCTTGTACGGCCGGTATGCCCAGTACGGCGCCGCCCGGTAGCGGTTTCCCGGATTATCATCGTCGTCAGCCTCGTCCGAGGCGTCATCGCCTTCACTGCTATCCTCTTTCTCCTCCTCGTCGCCTTCCTCAGGCTCAGCGGCGGAGACATCTTCCATCATCACATCCCCGTCGTCATCTCGGCGGCCTTCTTTCTCTTCGTCATAGTCAGAGTCGGGGAACCGGGTATCCCAGCTGGGGAACTGGCCTGCGATGACTAGATCTTCCAGAACGCGGATGATCTCTTCCTCTTCTTCTTCCTCTTCCTCTTCCTCTTCCTCGCGCTCATCCTCGTCCCTATCTTTGCCATGGTCCTGGTCGTCAAGGGCGTGATGCAGCAAACTGCACGACCCCTCATCCATGAACGGGTCGCACGTGTGATCCCGCACCTTGAAGTCGTCCGACTGCGGCAGCTCGAAGGGCAGGTCAGCGGACCTAGAGAAATTAGTGAAGCCCTTGCTCTCGCCTTGGTATACCAAGACTCCGTCTTCGACGACGACGAATTTCTCAATTCTCGGGACGTCGTCCTGAACCAGAGCCCGCATGACCTGAACTGTCGTCTTGCAATTCTCGAGGCGAAGCATACGGACGTTCCCGCCGTGGAACTTCAGCATGTCCACGAGAAACGCCGAGAGGTCGACGTGCTGCTGGTAGTTCTTGATGATCAGGACCTCGAGGCAGAGCCAGACGGCGGCCTGGGTGGCGCCCGGCCTCATCAGGTACTTCAGGGGCGTGTACGGCTCGTGGTCGCGAAAGGCCCATGCCTTCCAGTCCAGGCAGAGCTTGCGCAGGAATCGGGCCTTGAACAGCTCCTTCGAGAGGCTGCTGAGGTCGTCCTTCATCGTCTGCCATTCCTGGTGGAGCCACGGCTGCTGCCCGGGACGCTCTCTCGAGTTGGCCAGGGCGAGCGTCAACTCCTGGACGTACTGCAGCCCGCCGCCGCAGTCCTCCAGCTCGTAAGCCAGGCGTCCGAAGCTGGGATACTCGCTCTCTTCCCAGACGAGGGTGGGCACGATCCCGTCCGGCCCGGTTCCCGGTGGACCGGCCATGAGCCCTATCTTCTCGATTGCTCGAATGGCGAATTCTGCGCCTCCGCCGTCGTTGATGAACGAGTCCTCGATGTAGTGGGGGTGGAAGCTGCGAAGGTTATACGCCGTGAACTCGTAGCCTCCTGGGCTCGTCCACACGACCCGGTCTCGGGGCATCGGTATAACCTCTACCCTCGTGAGCTTGGGCATGGAATAAACGGCCTCGTTGAAGGGATCCCGGAAGTGCAGCTTGCTCGTGGCGTACAAACCCGGACCATCCTCGGGAGGCTCGAGCCAGAACAGCCGGTCGGTGGGGTCGTTCAGCGCTCCCACCAGCTCCTGCCGTAGCCAACGGTAGTCGTCTCTCGCGTTGTCTGGCGGTGTCATGTTCTCGATGTCGCCGAGAACCACCGGCGGCAGGTCAAGCCACCGGAGCGTCCTAACAGAGCCGGCCAGGTCAGGCGAGCCCGCGATGCTCATGAATTTGTTGCGGTCCGACCAGAGCGTGGAGCAGACGGCGGTGTCGAAGAGGGCAGGGGTGACATGGTCACGCCACCGCTTGCAGACGAGCCGCAGTGCCTTCAAGTCACGCTTCGACAGGCCGCCGTCCTTGACGATCAGCCGGAGAAGCTCACCGGGGCACTCGTTCGGGAAGTATACCGTGGCCTGCCGCGCCCGCCGCAGCGAGCCCGCGCGGGTCTCGACCATAGTGGGTGGCTCAAAGGTCCTGCCTGCTGGGGAGCCGGTGACACTTGATAGCTTTGAGAAGTCTGCGTGGAGGCTCGAAGCTACGTGCGCCAGCGAGCGAGATCCAGGGGTGTCGTGACCAAGCACCATCCATCACGGCGGCATGCGGCATGCGGAAAGGGGTTTTATATACAATAGGGGCCAGCCTCATAATGAACCCACGGTACATACAGCTCTGCCTTTTTTGCGGCCATCGCTAGTGCTTTGTCTGTGTATATATTAAAGATAGCCTACCGTGGCTGATCTGGATCAAAGGCATGACATAAGTATAGCCGTGAGCTTTTTGACCACAGCGTAGGCGTGACGTGCTATGCCGACCGTATAAATGGCATATACGGCCGGTTGTATTTGCCATGTCGACCCCATTCAGAAGCCCGAGGTTGCAACATAGTCGGAGCAGCTTTGTACCGGGCCTGGGGCTGGCTGCGTACAAAGCGGACGATGTCGTACGTGGGCAACAAAGACAACGACGGGTATTTGATACGAGGCTTTCTTTGTCTTGCTGCCCGTTGGACTTGGCCACAAGGAAAAACGGGGGCAAACTCGAAATAGGGGCAGCCGGAACATAGCGACGTCCAACAGCCACAAGTGGGTACGGGCGAGACATTGTCCATTCACAAGTCCTGCCTCCCAACGAGCGGTCAGTCGCTTGACTCAAGAGGCCCGCTTGGCTTAGTGGTAAAGCGTATCACTAGTAGTGATCTGGAGCATCTAGACTTGCGGTGATGATAAGATCGTCAGTTCGATTCTGACAGTGGGCAATCGACTTCTCCTTTTTGCTCGTGGATGTGGTGGTAGGTGGCGTTTTGGCAAAGGTTGGTGGGTGGCTGATAAAGTTTAAGCAAGCTTTCCATGTCTGCTGTATCTTGCACTTGGGCATCTCGTCTTTGGTCAAGCGGGGGGGTAAATTAATTACATGTAGAATCGAAGCAACAATTGGAAGGAAGTGGTGATTGGACGCCGTCCAGCCTAGCGAGGTGACCTTTTACGCTGTGGTCTGAGCTTTCCAGAGGGGATACGATCCATGTCGCCGTCACCGCAGCTTAACTTCTTGTCGACGAGGCCTCATTATTCTATGCAACGAGATGACCGCCAAATAGTGTAATAAATCCAACAAGGGGTCTCAGAGACTCCAGATATCTTTATGAAGCAGAAAAGGAACCTACCCAGATCTATTCGAGGCAGGCACCTGGAAAAAGAAAAAGACGAGCGAATGCATTAAAATGGGTAGTGCAAATGCCGCTCAACAGGGCAGAGGAAACGAGAAGCGAAGCCCTCGAGAAACCCAGGAATGAATTAACGCCGCGCCGATGCTATGATGCAATGCCAACATCGGTTGGATGCAGGAGAGAAGAAACGAAAAAAAAGTCTATCTCGAGCAAGATGGGTGCCACCAAGCGCCACACTTCGATGGATTCAGAAATCTCCCCAACGGTGAGCGAAGAACGAGAAGAGGAAGAGGAGAGGAAGGAGGAAGAAGGGAAAACGGTGAAGATACAACAAGCTCAGGCGGCGACTGCCGTGGCCGCAAGCCCCTCATACGCCCTGTCCACAGTCCGGCCGCCCATTCCAGGGAGGGTACGGAGCTGCGCCAGGCTGACAATCTCAACGGCGGCACCCGACGGGGCGTCGTCGTCGCCGTCACTCTGACCCATGACGGCCAGATTGTCGACCAGGTCCTTCGCCTTCTTCGCGCCGAAGCCAGCCAGGCCGCGGATCAGGACCGGGTCGCGCGAGTTGACAATCTCGAGCAGCTTCTTCTTGCGCGGCGTGAGCGGCATCTCGCGCTCGTCGTCACCCTCGACGCCGACCTCGGGGTCGTCGGTGCGCATTTTACCGGCCCTTGTCCGAGGCTTCCGGCTTGCCTTTTTCGAGTGCTTGCCAGGGCTGGACACGGCCATGCCGCAGTCACCGTCGCTATTGTCGTCCACATCCGCCTCGCCGCCGTCAAAGTCTGGGTCGGCCTCGGCTTCCGACTGCGCCGCCGCCTTCCTGCCGCTCCGTTTGCGGGGAGATCCGCGAGACTTCCTCCCGGCGCTGCTGAATGCCGTAGCCGAGGCTGCCTCGCCCTCAGACTTTGCGGCAAGCTTCGCCCGCAGCCGGTTAATCTTGCCCATCAGCTTGGCTTGGCCGGGGAAGAAGGGAAGGGCTGCCTCGTAGGCGCGCAGGGCGCCCTCGTCGTCACCGTGTTCCTTGAGCTGCCGCGCCTGCAGCAGGAACCGGAGACCCTCGGAGCGTCCCTCGTCGCCGCCGCCAGTTCTGCCACTGCTCGAGTCCTGTATCCTGCGTTCCAGCTCGTCGAGCCGCTTCTGGACGGCCTCGCTGATCTCGTTGCCAACGGGTTGCGGTGCCGGGTCGGCCGCGGCGGGCGGCGCCTGTTCTGCTTCTGCGGCCGCGCGGGCAGCCAGAACCTCTTGGACCTTGCGCTCAACCATGGCCTCGATCTGCTCGGCAGTTATGGAATGGACCTGGGAGGGCGGCGGGAGCGCTACGGCGGGTGGGCGGGACGGCAATTGCGAAGGGCGTACGATCTTGGAGGGACGCGACAGAGAAGGCTCGGCTGCTCCTGGCTTACGCTTGATGGGGCTTCTCGGGATAGAGGTGTTGGCCACGTTGGTGGTGTTGACGGGGCGCGCCGCGAGGGCGGAAGGGAGCGATGTTGGTTTAGACGTCTTGACGGGGCTCTGGTAGACGGCGAATGCCTTGGCGGGCTTTTCTTTTTCTGGGGGCTTATCTGTATCCGCCTCGGCTTGCGCCTTGGCCGCAGCGGCGGCCCCCGCGGCCACGTTGTGAGAGTTGGCCAGCAGCTTCAGCGGTTGGCGCGCCAAACCGGCCCCGGACAGACCCGAGTTGGTGCGTGGGCATTGTTTGTAGACAACCTCGTTCTCGATCTCCCGGACCTCGATGCGCTTGGCACGCGAGCTCACATTCAGGCTGCTTAGAGTGTCGAGGTGGTAGCTCTTGAGAGGAGCGAGGTTGAGAATCATGACCGTAATGCCGTTGTTCTGGCCCAGCGACAGGATGCGCGTCATCTTGGACTCCCGGTACGGGATCCGCTTGCTGCCGTTTCCAATGGCATCGACACACTTGGCCAGTACAAACAGGCTCTTGTTGATCGCAGCCGACTCGACGAGGCGCTCCTTGCCATTGTCCGTCCGCCGGTTGTCCTCGGATCCGGCAAGGTCAATGGCCGAGGCAGTGCTTTCACGCACGATGCCTTCGGTGGCCGACGTTTGCGTAACCTTCACGCGCAGGATCGCGTGGCTTCGACTGCTGTGTGCGTTGAGTTTGGTAGCGGCGGTGACGCGGTTGTTGTTGGCCTCGATGTACAGCTTCTCGAAGTCCTTCAGGTCGACGCACGAGCGCTCCGACAGACCGACAACCTGTGTCCTGTTGTCCTTTTCGCGCAACGGCAAGCCTGTGGGCGTGCGCTTCTCCGGCGGCTCGAGTAGATCATACACCTTGTCGTTGTAGATCTCGTAGTACGACAGCGCCACCTCGACGCTCGTCTCGCCCTCGGTGTCCTTCGCAATCTTTTTTCCCCGGCGGAAGATGGCGCTGAGCAGGCGGGGGATCACGCCGCGTTCGGCCAGCTTAAGGCCGCCGCGCATCGTGTGCGTCTTGCCGGTTCCGGTCACGCCGTACGCGAATATGGTGACATCGAGGCCTTGGAAGAGGGACTTGACGTGAGGCGCGACTGCGGGGGAGAGGGCAAAGAGGTGAGTTTGAGTCCTCCCGAGACGCAATGGCTACTTTGGTGTATTCAAAAAGGCCCGACGAAGGGGAGCGGACGTACTCTCGGCTGTAAACAGCGTCTCTTGGCTGGTCGACATGTCATAGACGCTGTTGAAGGTGAAGGAGAACTCTTCCGAGTAGTTCTTGGGGTTCGGGATCTTGACGACATTGTGCGGTCTGCCGTCCTCGCCGCCGTCGGCGTGGACGATGATGTCCTTCTCGGTCTCCTTCTCCAGGAGCGGACGTATCCTGGCGACAACCCGTACCGACATCTTTGGAAGCCTAAGCAGTCGTGCTAGCACCCGGCATCTACCTTGGCTTGGTGCAGGGCCAGACGGGAGCAACGCGATCCAAACAGGAAAACACGAAAAACGAAAGGCGACATGAAAGAAACCTTGGGAAGCACCCGTCTCCGACGCGTGTGTCGATCTCGATCCCGCAACCGTAAAACGGCAATTGCCAGGCGACAAGCTGGCCTTTAAAGTCGAAACCCTACTCTGAATAATGCAAAACGGCCTTGGTTGATGTCAAGTTGCAATTCGTGGTCTGAGCTTTAATCCTCGACGCGCCCGGACGGGACTCGATGTTGTTGCAGCCCCTGGAACGCGGGTCCACCCGTTGTTCAATGTTGCCATCAGCAACCGCCACCGCCGCCACGTGCCGCTGTACCAACCACCCTGCAGCGGTCAGGGCGCCATCTAATGGAGGCTAGCGCGCGCCTGAAAATCAAACGGCTGGCTAGCCGCTGGAGCAGGGAGGCCTGTGCGCCAATCGACCCCCGACGTCGACGTCACGTGTGGCTAAGCGGGGAGAATCGGATTTTTTTTACAAGCGCTGGCATGACCCGATCTCGTCATAGGTGCACGAAGCTTTCGTTGATCGGGATCCAAGACCCTCAACAGCCCCAACGGCTTCCACCATGGCGATGCGCGGTCAATTGCCGCTTGCCAAGCCGGCCCGGATCTGGCGACTGCGCTCGAGGCCGCAGTTCGTTTGCAGGCATTGCCGTGCCATCCAGATCGCCGCTGCTCCGTCAGCCCAGACACCCCAGGCTGGCGGGGATGTTCTGGCAGCTCCCGCAAAGAGAGATGCGGCTGGTGAGCTCTCGTTCCGCGCGCCGTCCACAGACCAAATCTAATCCTGGTCTTGCGCTCCAGATGCCCGATTCGAGGTCCTCGGCTCGCCATACTCTCTCCTCTCCGTCACGCTCTCGGCCTCACAGAAGCTCTACACCCGGAGGGGCACCCTCATCTCCGTCGCCGGCAAGGTTGAGAACGTGCGCAACTCCCCAGGCTGAGCTCCGCTTCCATTCCGCGAAGTCAGCAACGCAGCTGACCCTGGCTCCAGGCCCAATCCACCCTGTCCATCCTGTCCCCCCTCCGCCGCGCCCTGCTCGGAGTCCCCTTCCTCTACCAGCGCGTATCCTCGACGACGCCCATCACGGCTCTGATAGGCACCAAGTCGCCCAACACGACATTCTCCATCCTCCACCTCGATGGCACAACCGATTGGATGGTTGCGCAGCGCAACGCCCTCCTGGCATGGACGGGACACACCCTCACCCCATCGCCCCGTATCCAGCGCGGCCTCTCGCTTGCCCACTGGGGCAGCACACACCTCACCGGTCGCGGGCTCGCCGCCCTCTCGAGCCCCGGCCAGATATACGAGGTCACCCTGGCCGAAGGAGAGGATCTGATCGTGCATCCAAGCCACGTCGCCGCCTACTCTCTTGGCCGCAGAGCGCCTTTGCCCTTCCGCCTCCGCAGCAGCCGCCCGCTCAGCCTGCAGACCCCGGCGCTGCCTGCATCGCTTGACCCGGGATCGTTGGTGCCGGAGCATCTGGCCAACTTTGTGGCCGCCATGCGCCAGACGGAGACCTACAAGGGCCTAGGACGCCTGTTGCTGGCGCTCCGCACCGCCGCACGCCGCTCCATATGGGGCGACCGGCTGTTCCTGCAGTTCCACGGCCCGACAACGATCCTCATGTCGAGCCGCGGCGTGCGCGTTGCGGATTCTCTGTCTTCTGAAGACGTGAACGAGATCGCTGACGCAGAAGCGGGCGTCGTGGCCAACGCCATCGAGCTATCGCGCAGGCCGGAACCGACCGTCGAGTCGCCGGCTGCGTCGAAGGAATCCAAGCCCGTTACGATCCATGTTGCCAATATCGGAAGGGATGGCAAGGTCAAGCTCGAGGAGGCCAAGGACTTGAGTGATTTTGTCCGTTAAAACGCTGGACTGGGTCGGAAGTATGTGGCGCTAGCCCATCGATGTACATAATACCTTGCCCGTTTGTATTAATACCCGCATACCCGCCTATATGGCCAGGGCTGCACAGTTGTAGGTCGAGAACTGCGTCCGATTACGTCACCCCGCGCAGCGATATGGCCGTCTTAGGCATGGTATTGTATTTGCCGGGCGCTGGCCAAGCATGGGAAAATCATGTCCCATACGCAGCATAAAACGATAGGTGCCGAACCACTCGCGGTGCCATGCGGTACCACCGACGCATGCATTGGTCCAGACCCTCTCGAGAGGCAAGGAAGAAACGTGGGCTGACTGACTTGCTCCAGACCAAAATAACAAAGCACCCAAAGGCGCATATCAAATGTGGGCAGACCACGAAAAATGGTCGTACAATCCCGTCAACCCAATATCCAAGCCCTCTGCCATCCAGCCACGCTGGTACTAAACGGAAATGCATCTTCGCTTTTGGCGCCGCGCCCCTCTAGTCCAGAATGCCGAACAGCATTGCCCCGGTGGCGACACCCACCGGGATGAACGACCAATGGTTCCATGCTCTCTTGCCTTGGGACTTGCACACGGAACCATCGATCGCGGCAACGCCGGCAGTGGCCAGCATCAGCCACCCGCCGGTGGTCGTGTGGCCGTTGAGGGTGGCGGCCCAAATGGCGACGCCCATGAAGACGTCGCGGACGCCGTAGATGACCATGAGGCCGTCGACGAGGCGCCGGTCGGCCGGGTTCTTGGGCCTTTCGAACTGAAACAAGCCAAGGGCGTGCGCGGGTCGCAGGATGGCATTGATGCCGAACCCCGTGCAGACGCTGCCGAAGGCGAACGAGGCCCACGCGAGGTAGGGCGACCGCGACACTGCCGACATGGCTGGCTGCGGGCAGGGAGGGGCTCGACTGTTCAGGTTGTAGGTGGGTATGCAGCAGCTTGCTCTTGGCTGATGGAGGCGGATGTAGCGGGCGATAGTCGATATCAGTCCCGTCGTCCTCGCTCTCCAATGGATGTCCCACGATTGGCCGACCACTGATTGCCTCTTCGCTTGGCCGGTGATCGACAGTTACTGGTGGTGTGAAGGGTAGTTGCTACTGCTATTCTCTGACAAGTTGCGCCTCCAGAGAGCATGGAACGGAGGGTTGAGGTTTGAGGGCGGGCAAATTGGCGCGGGAATCTGGGCACACAACACGAACTGACTACAGCGTCGGCGGGCAATTTCAACAAACTGGGATTGAAATGCTGTCAGCGGAATCGGCGTCGCTTCGTACCTTGGCTCGGAATCGCTGCAGCCGCGGCTCGGTTCTGTGCTTACATGGCCGTCATCATGGAGCTCAGGGTCCAGCTATTTCATCCGGAAACGGAAAAGCGACAGAGATGTTGTTTTACCCAAACCAGCCAAGGCATGGCTTGCCATTGGCCAAAGGTGCGTGCGCGATACCCCTCATATCCCTGACGTAATTCCCCCCCAATGTGCCGCATTTCTTTCCTATCGACGTCAAGGGCTACGATATGATTGAATTGCGAATTAGAAGATAGAATCACCTTTTGATCCTAATACACGGGCATCTACCTCGCCTGCCAAATGAGCAGCGCATCCCGTACATCAGCCGGTGCAGTGCCTGTCTGCGCACACGTTATCGTCGGCCATCTCGACCCTCCGTCCCGACTCGCCATCGATGGCGAATCACGGCAGGCAAAAACACGACTGAGGTGCGCCAGGGGACCGTGATTGTTGATGCCCGGGCAGTTGAGCCGCGTGCCCGGGCCCCGGGCGGAAAAGCTCTGCCGGTCAGGTAACGTCGGCCACGGGGAGGTGTCGATGGAGGGACTCGACGACCGTCTACCGGAGGCCTTTTCCGCCGGTGTGTTTTTTCCGCGATGGGGCGAGCGGCTGTCACGCGGTATCCTTTGAAATAGGTCGCCGCCATATAAACACTGGCCGAAACTCGCTCGGCACCCCCACCACAAAAAGAGAGGTACGCCCAAAGGAAAGTGACGTGAGCTAAAAGATTCATTCTTCCACCGCCTCATCGATTATGGGAAAGTTGTAATAAAAATAGATACATGTATAAGCAAAAACCGCGAATATTTTTAGAGATTTATTTCATATTTATCAAGCTGCGTAATTTATAGTTTAAATAGCTTGTGTCGATAAATGTTCTTGGTAACAGAGCCTGGAAGAAGTTCTCCACCTTTTTTTGTGGTGAGGGTGCTTGGACAGCCGCTCAGGAGGGTGGGATCGGTCTCTTCTTTCCCCTGCGTTACATCGGAGGCGCTATGGTCACCTACCATAAGGGCAATCTCCCAGGTGGGAAACGTTCCTGGATGTCCCTGGTCACTGGGGCGGGTCACTGAACACAAGCTCCCAAAGGTGATGTACATACATACAGTATAGTATCTACACGGGCACGACGCAAGACCCCCCGCAACCCGTCGGCTCTGGGGGGCCGTGCGGTGATGCTACCGAACATACGGCTGCTGCGCTAACCAGGACGGAGTTCGAGGAGGGCAACTCGTCGGGAGCTGGGGCATCCCAGTCCGTCCACCTCTGCGGCGATACAGCTTTCGTCGACGTAGTCCGCCTTGGTCGGCGACGCTGGCTTTGATTGATATAACCGGCCAGCGTTCATGACCCATGATGGTAAATCTCGTCTAGCAGGTCGGCGCGCTGCGGTTAACTGCCGGCTCCGGGGCTTCTCGCCAGCGTCCGGTTCCGGCGGGTGGTCAAATTTTAGGTGCACCCAGCGTCGACGATAGCGCTCATTATCGTACATAAATTCACCCGAGGGCACTGATTCGTGCTGGTCCCATTCCATGATCGTGTAACCGTGGGCGGCAAACAGGAAACGCTTGGGGGTGCGGGCCGCGACAACGAGCGGCCGTGAAACTGCACGGGTCCACAGAATGCTGTCAAGCCTTCAAATGGGCCACCCGGGTGTCAGCTCTGAGTGTTTTCCTGCAGGCGACATCAGCGGACGTAAAGGATAAGAAAGTTCCCTGCATTCTTTGGTGGAAGGCGACTCGGATCCGAAGTTGTCGGACCCGCGAGGCCGACCTCGGAAACCGACGTTTGTTTGTTTGTTCAAACGCCGGATTTGTCATACTGCAAAGGCCTACATCCAGTTAACGAGATTATCACATTTGATGGAAAGCCCGGATTTCCAACATCTCCAGCGATCATGTTTCACACGACAAAGGCGCTACAAAGGACAGACTGCTCAAAGCAAATTGCTTCTTTTCCATGTATATTCGCCATGGCGTTCGCATTGGTGCCGTCCCCACATGGATACTGGACGGTTAGCTGGTCTTGCTCGGCATTCGCGTCTCGCGCTTAGCTCTTGTTCGCGAGCAGCCCCGCATTGCATCATCCGACACTACTCGGAGATGCAGCACGCCTCCTAAGCGAGAGAATCTGCTTGGCCCTGCCGCACAATCAAGCTTGCTTGGCACAACTTTGGCAGATGCGAGATCAGGCTGCTAGGGTAGTTGAGGTATCGCATCCCATGACTAGGGCGGCACCGTGCTCCATCAGAGCCGCTGCGTAACACAGCCGAGAACACATGGAGGCGAGACGCGAAGAGATGGGATTCGGGGATATCGGCGTTTCCAGCAGCCTGGCTGGCAGCGGCGTCCAACAGCCCGTCTCCTTAGAGATCTCCCACCCGATGGTGGGAGATCGTCCTTTATTTAGTAGACTTCTTGCCCTCGCCTTGGCCGTCTAGGTAGCCTCTCTTGGCATCTTTTTTTGAGCCGCACGAAGCTATCAGCGACCTTGCCACGGTCAGGGGATATCTCCAACTTTATACGTACCGACTTTTTTTTTCTTCTTTCTTCCTTCTTTGGTAGAAAAAAAAGGAATAAAAAAAATGGCAAGATCCCACAAAAGCGCCAGCGAGCTGGACGCATCGACACTCGAGGGAGGCAAAACTCCCATCCCGCAGGATTATGGGAACGGCATCGATTCCGAAAAGACGGACAATGAGTTGAAGCGCGACCGAGATGCACCCCGATCGCTCTCGTCCAACGAAGACCTGTCTGCTGCTGCTCCCGTGCCCGGTCCGGCCCCGGCGGGCCCCCAGCCCGGCTCGGGCTTCCACCCGTCCGATTTCCCCGACGGCGGCCGCGAGGCCTGGACGGTGTTGTTTGGCAGCATGTGCGGCCTGTTCTGCACCTTTGGCGTCATCAACTGCATCGGCGTCTTCCAGACCTACTATGTCGACGGCCCGCTCAAGGCCTACGGCCAGTCGACGGTGGCGTGGATCAGCTCGTTGCAGGTGTTCGGCATGGTTGGCTTCGGCATCGTCTTCGGCCGTCTGTTCGATTCGTACGGCAGCCGGCCGCTCCTCATCGGGGGCACGCTGACGTACGTCTTCGGCCTGATGATGACGAGCCTCTGCACCGACTTTTGGCAGTTCGTGCTCGCCCAGGGCATCGTGTCCTCGCTCGGCTCCAGCGCCATCTTCAACGCGTGCGTGCCCGCCGTCACCACTTGGTTCTTCCGCCGCCGAGCCACGGCCTTCGGCCTCATGGCCGCCGGCTCGTCCGTGGCGGGCACCGTGCTCCCCATCATGATCATCCATCTCATCCCCAGGATCGGCTTCCCCTGGACCATGCGCGTCCTCGCCTTCATCATCCTCGCCCTGCTCGGCGTCACCATCGCGACGGTCAAGGGGCGGCTGCCTCCGCAGCCCAAGCCCCTGGCCCTGTCCGAGTACCTCGACGGCTTCAAGGACCCCGTGTTCGACCTGATCCTGTGTGGCAACTTCCTCTTCTTCTGGGGCATGTTCCTGCCCTTCACCTTCATCATCCTGCAGGCCCGCCACGCCGGCATGGACCCCAACCTGAGCCCCTACCTGCTCCCCATCATCAACGCCATCAGCATCTTCGGCCGCATCCTGCCCGGCTTCGCGGCCGACAAGCTGGGCCGCTTCAACATCATGATCACCATCACGGCCCTCTCGGCCATCTTCACGCTGGCGCTCTGGATCCCCGGCACCACGACCGCGGCCATCGTCGCCTACGCGGTCCTGTTCGGCTTCGTCTCGGGCAGCTTCATCAGCATGGCGCCGACGCTGGTCGCGCAGGTCAGCGACGTACGCCAGATCGGCGTTCGCACGGGCGTGGCGTACGGCATCCAGTCCTTTGGCGCGCTGACGGGCCCGCCCATCGCCGGCGCCCTCATCAACGCCATGGGCGGCTCGTACTTGGGCCTGCAGCTGTTCTGCGGCCTCACCATGGGCGTTGGCGTCCTCTTTTATATCGCCGCGAGGCACGTGTACGGCGGGAAGAGGCTGCTGGGGAAAATCTGATTTTTTTTTTGGACCTGCAAAGGGACATTTAGTCCATCGGCGCTTTCGGGAAACTTAGCCACGTCTCTCGCTCCCGAGAGCGATTGCGCTTTCCCCTGTCTTCCTCCTGTTAATTGTCTGGCAGCGCCGTCGGGTTGGCTGTGTATCCGTACTCAAATCGTCGTGAATATTTTTCTCCCCAGCGTAGAATAGCGTAGAACACATGTTAGAAAAGCATGCCATTACTGGCTATAATCACAAACAAAGATAGAAGACCGTCGACAGGATTGCCATTGTGTGAACTGCTCATGGGTGATGGATGGGCGGAACTCTGTACTTGTATTGGAGTGGCTTCGGAGGTCCCCAATTACCCCCGGATCCCCTGGGCCAAGTTCTTCAAACGCTGGCCCCAGCGAGCCACTCAGCTTGACGCGCTGTGCTCCCCGCTCTCTGGGCGCCGCTGTCCCCTGGATAATATCTGCGCCACATCACGGCGTCTCTTTGCTCCCTAGCTTGGGCGTTTCTTGTCCACCATCGAGCTCGAATGGGAAGATGTCTTCTTCTTCCAGATCGTCCCGAGGCTCGTCCTCACTACACTCCTCCACTGGGTCCGGCTCTATTTGGTCCCGGTCTTGATGCTTCAGATCCTCCTGCCAGCGCAGGAGCTGCGCTCTGAAGTTCTCCCTGGGGTATATCTGCGGGCGTCGTTTAGATATGTGCTCCAGGGCCTGGTCCCGCGGCATGCCGTATTTTTGCATGAGAAAAGCGGCCACCGCGGTCGAGCTTCGCGACACCCCCATCACGCAGTGCACCAGCACAGCCCGGGGTCGGTGGCTTGTCTGGCGGCCCTCTCCACCTTCTGCATATTTTGTCGCGGTCTTAACATTGCCGGCGTCCTTCTTCGACACGAGATCGTCCAGGGATGGCACGTCGGCGTGGTGGCTGATAAATCGGCATATGGAAGGGAAGTGCTTGAGGAGATTCGAGTCCAGATCGTCGTAAAGGGGTATGCTCAAGAGCGTGCTGCTGCTTTTTTCCGTGTGCTCGACCTGCCGGCAGCAGCCGCTGGGTCTGATGGCCCAGGGGATGCTGTCGCCTCGCCGGTAAATGGCGATGCGAGCGACTATGTTCAGCTCACGACATAGCTGCTCGTTGTCCTTTGTTCGTAGCGTGCTGAGGAAAAGTCCCGGGACGATTTCGGTGGGCTTGTCGCTCCATATGTTGACCGATTTACCCCTGCAGACTCTGATACGCTGGATGTGCGACATTTTTCCCCCGAAGTTGGGGACAACTTGGAGGCATGCTCCTCCTCAATGAGGCCACAGACGCACAGGAAACTCGGCCATATACATGTTGGACAGCTATCGTGTCTCCGGTGCCAATTCCCCCGGTTAACTGACTTTCACATTACGAATTTAGCTTTTAAAGCCAGAGGTTCACCCATTTGCGTCGATGGTCTTCGGTGGCTGCGTCAACCAAGATCCGCACGGCGCAGTTTGGGTTTCTGGACGAACTATCTTGTGGAAAGCTCAGCTTCTAGTGTGGGAGTTTTCCTTTTATCTGGTAGCTGGGTTGTCACCTAGTGCGAGTTTGATGTCTCCAACCCAACCCAGGATCGTCTCACTGGCACAAACATCAACTTTGAAGCCACGTATTATCGCTTTGGACGCGAGTTTTTTATGGTATACTCGACAACGCGCTTGGCTGTATTCGTTGCCTACGCTTCTTCTTGTTCTCAGGCTTAGCATGGACTTGTGGACTTATTGTGATTTTGGTCTGCATCGCTCTCTACTGTCGGTATCCCATCTGCTCGTCTTTAACCTTTCATCATCACCGTTTCCAATCGACTTTTCACCTGTCGATCCTCTCCTCCAGCAGTCGTTTTCATCGCATTCGCCCTACTTTTACCGGTCGCTCCTGCCCAACTTTGTCAAAGCCTCTACGAGAGAGTTGGAGTCATTGCGAGGCAAACACTTCTCAGCAATCTCTCCGATCGATGACTCTTTACCCAGCTCTCGTTATTACTTTGCGAGCCTGCATGAAACTAGCCAGAGCTGTCGACAACAGTTTTTCACGACGTAGAGGAGGCGTCCACAGGTATCTTTATCTCTATCAATTTTGGTAATTACCACGGCCACTCATGAGACCTACACTCAACCGTATCCCAGAGCCATATCCAATATAGCTGCAAAAAGCTTCCCTGCATTCTCAATGGCTGCGGCAGAGATATGTTCATCCTTTCCAACCTCTACACCACCAATCGTCGCATTCTCTCGTCATTAAGTGGCCTCTGAAAGCAACGAGACGATGGTTTCGTCTATTCAACCGACTTCGTCCGGTCTCTTTCGGTACGTGCCTCTTGATCAATCATCGGAAGTCGAGGATGGAGCCTGGCTCTCCATCGTTCCAAATCATAAAGCCGGTGGAGCACAAGAGCGCTCTCTCGGACAAGAACTGCGAGCCAAAGAGGGCATTTCTTCCCAAAGTCCCGCCAGAGCTCCTACTGGAAATCACTCGGCATGTCCTCTTTCCAGGTGGGCAGCCGCCCGTCGTCCGCGGCCGCCCAGTTCTGCAGTCCGGCTATAACAGATCTCACGCACAGGACGCACTATCTCTACTACTCACCTCCAAACAGATGAACGAAATGGCATCGTTCCTGGTGCAGAAGGCTTTCGATAGCGGGGTCACCCTCCACGTTGTTCTGGGCGATGAAACCTCAGAGGAGCTTTGCCGGAGTTTCCTTGCGAAAAATGGCCCACGCGGCTGGGTACGAAAGCTGCGGGTAAATATTGAGGTCAAGTCTATCAGAACGCTCTATAGCATCGACAATAGCTGCACGCTCCCTCGCCCGAGGCTGCGAGTCGGACCCGCGGTCAGACAGATGGTGAGAAGTGGTCGCCTCAAAGAGCTCAAGATTGTCGTGGGTCCTGACCCGAAGGGGATTTTCGACTCTTGGCCTTTGACCCTCGGGGCATTCCTCCAGAACGCTCTGGGCTTCGGGTTGATGTGGCTTTCCGAGTCGTCCCTGGACTCGCTTCGCATCTGGACTGTGTCGAAGGATCACATCCGTGTCCACGGTCTTTGCGATCATCACGCAGCAAAGCCTGGCGGATGCGGCGAGGGATCCGACCAAGATACGCTCCAGATCGAGACGGAGCCAGTAGGTTCAGCCTACGCGGGCGACGATCTCTTGGAAGTGGACTGGCGGCCCATGTACGGACTCCCACCACGGCGAACGGGTAACGGGACCGGCACATAGAAATAATAGTGGGAGAAGCAGCGTCGGTTCCGACGAAAGAATGGGCGCCTTCGCATTCACCAAGACGCTTTAGCAAACGAAAGGGGATACATCTGGTCACGTGGTGTGGAACTTGGCTTCAGCCCACTACGTCATCGGGATCGATCAACTTGGCGGACCGACCTCCGGTCACATCTTGGAGTTTGGCCAGAGGATTGGTCAAGAAGCGTGTCTCTTTGGAAAGCACCTACCAAATTTTGACAACCGGCACCCGACTCTGCATCAGCCTTCACATCAGAACAAGACTCTGCCTACAACACCGACAACAATGGCAGAGGTCGCAGCAGGCGCGATCGCGGTCGAGCAGGTGGTGATGACGGGCGTCGAGGCCGCCGCCGCCGTGGCAGTGGCCAAGCCCACGGGCCCTCTCAAGGGCACACTCAGCCAGATCACGGTGTCACCGGAGCAAGAAACCTTGTGAGTCCTGTCTCTCCACACTTGCGGAGAGTAAAGGTTCCAAGGCGTGCCGTCTGCTGACCTCAACCGTGGCTCGTTTGAAGATCAAGCCTCGCACGCTCACACCACACCGTCACCGTAATTGGCGACAGAGCCTACATCTTCGGCGGCGAACAATCCGACGGCCAGCTCTGCGATACGGACGTGCACGCCGTCTCGCTGTCCAGCGGTCCCCATGACGACACGACCACCGTTCCCTCTGCCCAAGACGTCAACAGCGGCAGCCGCCCTTCAGAGAGAAACCATGATCGCTACCCCGCATTCCCGCTCAAGGATGCCTCGACCGGCGAGCTTCTCGTTCCCAGACCCCGCACACGCCACGCCGCGGCGGCGAGGGGCAACTACATGCTCATACACGGCGGACTGAATGCGTCCGGCACCGGCCCGCCCGACAGGGAGGCCGTGGAGGATGCGGCGACGATCTGGCTGTGGGACGCGGGCAGCCTCAAGTGGGCGCGCATCCACGCGTCGGTGCAGATCGGCGCGACGCTCGCCCCGCGCTGGGACCATGCCGTCTTTGCCGACGAGGCCCAGGATATTCTCATCCTGCACGGCGGCCGCACCGCCGGCGGCCCCAGCGCCGAGACGTGGTTGTACGACTTCAACACCCTGGCCTGGATTGAGCTGCCATCGGCGCCGGTCGCCTCGCCCGACGCGGGCAACGCCGCCTTCTCAGGCGGCACGCTTTTCGTCGTCTCGACCGATCCGGGCATCGAGGGGAGCAGCTCGTCACTCGGCGCGACAGTACACTTCCTCAAGCTGGGCAGGTCCGCCGAGGACCGCGAGAAGACCCTGCGGTGGGAGCGCGTCGATTTCCCGTCGAATCCGCTCGCTCCCGGGCCAAAGGTGCGCGACGGCGGGGCGCTCGTGCCGGTCTCGACGGGCTACGGCCGGCGGCATCTGGTGTACATGTTTGGGGGCACGGCGGGAGAGGTGAAGGAGGGGCAGGAGTTCCACCCGGACGTGTGGTCGCTGCAGCTGCCGTCCGGCGCATTCACGCCGTCGTCGATCAAGGACGTCGTCCGCGAGAAGCTGCCGGGCGTCGACTCCGGGTCGCTGACGTGGTCCGAGGTCGAGATCGTGCCGACCGAGATGCTAGGTCACGAGGGCAAGGCGCATCCGGGCCCGATCGCATTCTTTGGAGCGGCGTCATGTCTTGGGGGCAAGGGGGTCTTTATGTGGGGAGGCTCGACGGCGGACGGAGAGAAGCAGGCGGATGGCTGGTTGTTGGAGGTTTCATAGATGACCGATCGTGATGATGGAGAGCGGACGCAGGCGACCCGGCAGGAATGCAGGCGTACCTGCCTAGACATTTGATAGAGTGAAGACCCAGTAGACGGAATTGATGCGTTTAAATCTGTAAGGTGTGGGAATGCTGCAATGTAAGGAGAAAAAAAAAGCGCGATGCGAAAAGGCGGGGAAAACTAAGCAGGACAAAAAGTTCTGGGCGTGGCAAGACTCGAACTTGCGTTTCTTCGGCCACAACGAAGTGTACTAACCCCTATACGACACACCCTTCTGTGGATCACTGCACCAGATGGCCTGGTGGAGCGTTGCAGTCGAAGCTTCCGTCGAGGGCTTATGTAGGCATTTGGCGGTACTTGGTTATCAGGGCCGTCTGCCTCGGGGGTTTCCTAATGGCGGGGAAATGTGGGAGTGTTTTAAACATGCCACAAACCTTTCTATTTTAAAAACTCAACCTTTAATTTCCAGGTTACGGTTTCGTGGCACTGGCAGACGCCCGGATGAAGCCATCCGCTCCCTCGATGGCAGTCGCTGGATACTGGAATACCGGAGCCAACTGCACCGCACATCCTCCGCTGAGACCCAAAGGTCGAGGATGGACAGACGATATCATAGCAGCAGAGGCCATTGTCTCCATCACTATCGCAACGGGCAACGTGCCAGAGTGGTTAATGGGTTAGACCCGGGTCGTGCACCTCATCGCGGGCGCCGGGCGGTTTAATGGCTTCGGCCGCACAAGTTCTAATCTTGTCGTTGTGGTGAACATTCACTTTTGCCCATGACCGCCGCTGGCGTTGTCGGGACGTTAGTTTTATTTTTATTACAGTGGACCCTTGATTTCCCCTCATCGTAACCACTGGATTCAGCTTTGGGAGACCATCCTGCTAATGCCGTCTACGTCTCGAGAAAGTTCTGCTCCTTCTTTTGGATGACAAAGGCTGGCAGCTCGTCTCGGCTGAGGGCGGCAACGGGTCGCTCATCCGAACTCGATCTCACCGAGCAATCGCGCTCGCCGCTGGCTGTTGTTATTTGGGAGCTGGCAGTGACGGAGTCTGAGGCAGCACAGCCCTGGCCCAACCAGCTTCGCCGTGCAGTCAACACGCAGCCAGCCATTATCAATCCGTGTCTTCACGCCTTACCGTTGGACCACCCACCAGTACGGCTCCTCACGGTCAGCGCGAAGTCATCGGCCCGGTCGAGCAGCGCAAGCCGAGTCAGGATGCAAAGCCGGGCTTCGAAAATGCGGCACGGAGCCCTAAACCCGGCACCGATCAGAAATGGCTGGGGATTTGTTTGCCCGAGAGCTGCTCACTGCGAAATTCATGGTGGATTGGGGAGTAAGCTGGCTTGGTTTGCTGAGCACGCGGGGTGGAGTAAGCAGACCCCTAAAAGCACGACACTGCCGGCAGGGCTCATCCTGTGATTGGTTTCCCGGTTCACGGCAGCCATTTACGGGTTTTTTTTCTCTTTTTCTTTTTTTTTTTTCTTTTTCTTTTTTTTTTCTTTTTCTTTTTTTTCTTTTTCTTTTTTTTTTTCTTTTTCTTTTTTTTTCTCCCCCTCAAACGAACGGATTTGCGTGGCTTCTAGTGATTTGACGACCTGTCCTGGATTCGTCACCCGGAATGCAGCATCAACTGCACAAATTGGCAGGTTGCTCCTCGATCCGGGCCCAAAAGCGGAGTTAAACGTGCGTATGGGGTCTGGTCAATGGGATTGGGAGCCTGTTGACGGCAGGGCTAAAAAAGGCAGGCCTGCCCGCAATGCGCGCTAAATTTAAGCCCTGCTAACGGAACGCCGGAGAATTTCCATGCATCTCAACCACCTGGGTGGGCTATGCGGGCCCCCTGTCGCTCAGCGTTGTAGTAAAAGGAGGCAACGCCGCAGCAGAAACGCCGCTCTTCAACCCTGCAACAACAAAACACAGCAACCCCCGGCCCGACGAAACACACACAGCCAACACCGTAAGCCCGGCATTGCACTCAGCGCAAGTTCAAACCGCTTGCTTTTTGGCTGCCAAATGCGTAACTCCTCTGACTGTATGACGCGCCGCACGGTCGCGTCTGGTCTGCGAGTATGGCGATGCACCCGCGCCCCGGCATCGGCATGGGTGGTCTCCCTACTCCATATTGCAACCAGCAGATAGGGCTTGATGGATACCTACGGACGGGCTCGAGGTTCTGGTGTTGTTAAAATGCCATGCCTCGACCCGCTTCCCATCAGCCTTCCTTTTTGGTTCCTCCATCATCCACCCAACGACTTCATCACAACCCCATCACCACCAGCCTTGCGCAAGAGCTTGCGAAGAGGCCATTGTCCCCATTGGCACCCGAACGCTTGGGATAGACCGATGTCCATCTTCCTCCATCTTGAGTGATTGGTCATACGTCACATCAAAACTTCAAGCTCCGAATCACAGCACTACCACGGACGCCCCTTCAGCCATCGGCAACATCCGACAACACACACGCACACATATATCCACCGCCACACAGTCGCCACCATGAGGTTGGCGGTCACAGTCGCCCTGCTCGCAGCGGCGGCGCACTCACTGCCCATCCCTACCCAGCCATCAGGCGCACAGGCTCCCATTGCCCCAGCACCAGCACCAGGTGGACCACCCGCACCGGGAGGAGGACCGGATGCTGCCGAGATCATCAAGATGCTAGGGGGCGCAGGGGGGAAGCCCGAGGATGGGAAGATGAAGACACAAGTCATGCCACCAGCGCCCAAAGAGGGTGCCGCGCCTCAAAGTGCAGGAGCCGGAGATGCTGCCCCGAAAGACGGGCCCGACAACAAGCAAAACGACCACCCCAAGAAGAGCAAAAAGGGGAAGAAGGGAGATAAAAAGAAGAAGAAGAAGAACAAGAAGGGGGGAAAGCACGGCAAGAAAGGCAAGGGCAAGGATTGCAAGGATGCCAAGCCTGGTGGCGGCATGCTGCCGCCAAATGGCTCCGAGATCGTCATCGACGGCCACAAGAACGGCCCAGGCGCTCCTCCCGGTGCTGGCGGCCCTGGTGGACCTGGCGGGCCTGGCGGGCCTGGCGGTCCTGGAGGTCCCGGCGGTTCAGACAAGCCTGGCATGCCCCCTGCTCCCGGGTCTCCCGGCGGTCCCGGTGGGGCAGGAGGTCCGGGCGGCCCCGGCGGATCTGGTGGTGCTGGATCCGAAGTACCCGGCATGCCCGGTGGGCCTGGCGGACCTGGAGGTCCAGGTGGCCCCGGAGGTCCTGGTGGTCCTGGTGGTCCCGGCGAGCCTCCTGCGCCTAGCCCGAAGGACCCCGCTATGCCGACTCCTAGCGCCGGCGGACCCGGCGGCGCTGGAGGCGCGGGTGGTGCGGGTGGCCCAGGTGGACCTGGAGGCCCTGCTGGACCGGGTGCGGATGCTCCTGGCGGACCTGGTGGCCCCGGTGGTCCCGGCGGACCAGGCAGTCCTGGAGGTCCTGGTGCTAATGCTCCTGGTGCTCCTGGTGCTCCTGCTGGGCCTGGCGGACCTGGTGGCCCCGGTGGTCCCGGCGGACCTGGGGGCGCAGGCGGCCCGACTGGCGCGCCCGTGGTTCCCGATCCCTCGAAGCCGGGCCAAGAACCGACCAAATGCTCCTGCTCGTCCACTGGTGGCGCTCCTGCACCATCTGGCGGATCCGGCGGGCCGGGAGGTCCTGGAGGCGCAGGTGGTCCTGGTGCTGATGCTCCAGGTGGACCTGGCGGCCCGGGCGGTCCCGGAGGCCCCGGAGGTCCTGGAGGCCCTGGTGCTAATGCCACTGGTGCTCCTGGAGCTCCTACTGGGCCTGGCGGACCTGGTGGCCCGGGCGGTCCCGGAGGCCCTGGAGGTCCTGGCGCTCCTGGTGCTATCGACCTGCCCGGACTTCCAACCGGCCCTGGTGCTCCCGGCGGACCAGGTGGCCCAGGCGGGCCAGGCGGTCCAGGCGGTCCTGGAGGTCCTGGTGCTAATGCCCCTGGTGCTCCTGGCGCTCCTAGTGGGCCAGGCGGACCAGGCGGACCGGGTGGGCCAGGAGGGCCCGACAAGCCTGATACGCCCCCCTCTTCCGGCTCACCGGGAGGTCCTGGTGGACCAGGCGGACCGGGCGGACCAGGAGGACCGGGTGGTCCTGGCGGTCCCGATGTGCCTGGTATGCCTCCTGCTCCTGGGTCTCCCGGTGGTCCCGGCGGCCCTGGTGCACCAGTCGAACCCGGCTCTGGTGCACCTGGCGGCCCCGGAGGTCCTGGCGGTCCCGGTGGGGCCGGTGGTCCGGGAGGACCTGGTGGCTCTAGCGGACCTGATAAGCCTGACGGCCCCGCAACCGGCCCCGGCGGACCTGGCGGACCTGGCGGTGCCGGTGGAGCTGGAGGAGCTGGCGGCGCCGGTGGGTCTGGCGGCAAGGCACCGGGCGGTCCTGGCGGTGCGGGCGGCGCAGGAGGACCTGGCGGCGCCGGCGGACCCGGTGGCGCGGGAGGTGCAGTGCCCGGAGTTCCCGGCGGCGAGACTGCTCCTGGCGCGCCCGGCCCAGCCGCCCCCGGCCAGTGGACGATTGTCCAGTTCAAGCGCGTCTGCGACGGCTCCGACTCGTCCTGCCAGGTCTCCTTCGGCATCGACCGCAACGATGGCACCGCTCCGACCCCCTGCAGCTACACCCAGATGGGCGGGTCCAAGGCGGCCGTCCCTGAGACGTCGCCCAAGGAGTGTGGCAAGTACACGGTCAGCTCTGGCTGGAGTGGACAGTTCGGACCCGGCCACGGATTCACCACCCTCTCGGTTATCGACAAGGCGCAGAAGCTCATTGTGTGGCCTGCCTACACGGACGTCCAACTCGCCAACATGCAGACGGTCAAGCCAGATCAGAGCTACCCCCAGCACAGCCTCCCTTAAGAGTCTGCCGCGGGAGATGACACAAAAGACACGACACCATATTACCACCCTCTTCCCCTATAACACATTTGGATCCCATATCTAAGGGATCAAGCATGTACCATCCACACTGCCATCACATGAAATATTTTTTTCCTCTCAGGGACCTAGGTTAGAGGTTAGGCGTTCCGGGCTTGCATAGCATAGGGAGAAGGCATTTACACGGCGTTCTGGGACGGAGCATATACCACAAAGAGGGCTTTCTCCTTACGATTCTTTCCACTGTTTCTTTATACCACAATTTTTTCTTCCTTTGCACTTCTGCCGGTTCTTGAAACTTTTCTTGTTCCATTTTCCAGTCTTGCGTCCTTTGTCTTTAGTACGGTGGATGAGTCTCGGAGCATACAAGGGCGTTTGGTCTTTCCGAATTATTAGCATCAGCGTCCTTCCAGCATGAAAAATCGTTCTTTGGCATCTATCTTTGTCCAAGTCCCCCGCCTCCCACGCGAGTTATATCCTCGGACCTCTTCAGCCATGCAAGTATGCGAACCAGGCAGCTTTTTCGGACACCAGACGCAGAGCTATGTCGTTGGGCTAAAGGCTTGCCTGCATGTGCGACCCTTCAAGCTCCGAAAGCAGAATGATGGGGCAACAAAAGAGTGAGGTGCGAGGGAATAGGGAAAGAGCGAGTGGGATTACAACGAGGTGAGATGAATATCGTCGGTGCTAGGGAAAGCCCTCTTTAGGAAGCTGATGTTTGAGTTGAACAAATCGTTGTCTTGATTTCGTATCTGTCCTATGAGCAAACAGTTGCCATCTGGTACGCTCGAACCGCGCGGCAACAAACGCAATTGGTCTCTCTCACTTCGTTTGCACTCGCCACTCACCTCGCTGCCATCTTTGACAGGACAACCAACCGACACCACGGATCTCTAAAAAAAAAACACCTCGGTAGTCCCGGCTATCTTATTGCTCCCACAATCTCCTCACGGCCAGCATGGCGATCGCTAAAACCACACCTCGAAGCTTGCGTATAAAACCTCTTGCCAAAGAAGCCGACGACCTCGAACCCATCCTACCGGCAGTAGCACAGAGCCATGAAGGCATAATGGAGTCCCTCATCGAGATACGAGAGATCCCCAACAAGGGCAAGGGCGTGGTCGCCGTCACCAACATTCCACTGGGCACAAGAGTTCTCTGCGAGGAGCCCCTCCTCGTTTGCCAGTGTCTGCCCGACAAGGCCATCCTGAACTCGCTGGTTGCCGCCAAGTTGAAGGAGATGCCGCTGAAGCGCCAGCGCAAGTTCCTTTCCCTCTACAACAAAGACGCGGGTGGCCCAGACCCTCTCGCCGGCATCTTCGACACCAACTCGCTTCCCCTCGACGCCACCCACGGCGCCGTCTACCCGGCCGTGTGCCGCCTCAACCACAGCTGCCGGCCCAATTGCATGACCAGCTGGAACACGGCGCTGCGGCGGCAAACCGTCCACGCGGTCCGACCCATCGAGGAGGGCGAGGAGCTCACGCTGCAGTACTACAACGAGCCCGTCGACAGCCGGCGCGCCTACCTGCACGAGCACTTTGGCTTCTGGTGCGTGTGCCCAGCCTGCGCGCAGCCGCACGAGGAGCTGGCGCGCTCGGACGTCCGCCGTCTGCGCATCGAGCGGCTGCTCGACGACCTGGAGAACGGCGTCAGCCGCGTGGCCTCGGAGCCAGACGCCTGCCTGCTCGACTGCCGGGCGCTGGCGCGGCTCGTGGCCGACGAGTACGGCGGCGTCGTCATGGGCATCGAGGCGTGCGCGTGGTACGTCGCCGCCCAGGTGTGCCAGGCGCACGGCGACCACGGGCGGGCGTCCGCGTTTGCGTTCCGGGCCTACGAGGCGCGGCTGGTCGCTGAGGGTGACGACTCACCTACCACGGCCAAGATGCTGCGCATCGCTGTTGACCCTTGCGGGGAGATGGGTGTGTCCGAGGACTGCTCGCGCGGCTGGGCGAGCCCAGTCTCGCTCGTGCCGCCTGAGGGATACCCGGCTGACCTGTATGAGACGTGGCTGTGGCGGCAGGGGACTGAGGGTGACGACTTTGATGTGGACAGATATCTGCGAGGTCGCATGTGACGGGCGACACGGGAAGGGTATCTAGTTTTGCGAATCGGAGTTCTTTGCAGGCGGGATCTCCTGGGCACTTGAAAGGATATCTAGCTTCAGGGTATTTACCGCCTTGAATAGCGCCCTCCACCGCCAGCTAGGTCGCTCAGAGGGAGGCGTCTGTTCCATCTTGTGATGGGTAGCACGCGTCTACTAGGCCAAACTCCATTTATGCCGGTTACCACTCCTGGGCCCTCGCACCCCTCGCCTCCGCCTGCCACGAAGCGAGGCTGCAGTCTTTGTGCCAGCGCAACAAGCCGTCATGCGCTTCCCACCTTGCCTTTTCCATCCTCCTGCCGCGGCGGTCATGGCCCAAATAACATATTGCAAAGACTGCCCCCATGATGCCAGCCATCCTCTGAGAGGTCTCCGAGCGAATGCCTCTCTACATCCGCGTCTTGGAGCCACCTCTGGCGAATATTTCTCCCGAGTTGAGACCGTATCGTGACTGTCCTAGGTTCAACGTGCTCCGAACTCTGCACAACCGTCCCCCAGTTCCATCACCACCAAACACCCTTGGTGTTGCCTGCCACTTCTCCCAGGGCTATTGTTTGAGCTTTGATAACTCACAGTAGCGGATGGGAATCCTACACTGGAACCAGACTAGAAGTTCGAACTCGGTGAGAGGGAGATCGAACATAGGGTGGTTGTATCTCGTCCCCTGCATCCAGAACCGTCGGACCGCGAGGTCACCGAGATCGATAAGATGTTCGCCCATGGGGTCGGTCAGGATATGCACGTAGCGAAGGGCCTCCATTTTGTTGATGGTCAGGCTGAAGAAAGTGGACACCACGTCGGAACGATTCACCTCCCCCGGTACCACGTCGTAGGGAATCACTTCCTCCGACACCAACACCTGCCTGGTCTTGTGAAAGATGTCCCAGATTCCGGGATCTTGGGCATCTTCCGTGTCGCAGAGTGTGGCGTAGAGAGCCGTGGCACAGAGTGTAGCGTAGAATACCGGAATGTCGCCATGCCGTACAAAGAGAGCGTCTATCTCGGGCTTGAAGTCTCGGAACGGAATGCGCGCGACCCGAGGGGCTGCGCAAGGGTAGGCAAACCTAAGCCGCTTCCTGACAGCCCGGCGAGACTCGGAACAGACGCGCATGGCGACGGGGAAGCCCACTGGCACTTGTGGAATGTAGTGAGGGTCGCGCGCATGCTTCTTCTTGTCCCAGACCGCAATCTGCGGAATCGCGTCCTCGATCGTGTCTTCCCAGATCTGGAGCCGCAGCTCGAGGGGGAGACGTGAGAACGACATCGTGGTCGGTTTTTCAGATGCTGGGTATGAAAGATATTCCGTTAGCTTCAAAGCATGCGCCGCGTCGATGTGGTAACGAATGGCACAAACCTGGCTTTTGCTGCGAGCATTGCCTCTGGTTCAGGGCCTGGAAGACGAAGGCGGTTTTGAGTCGCCGAGTTGCTTGGCGGTAAACTGTTTCGCTTCTCTGTACTGATGGTTGTTGAGGTGCGCGAGGGCGCCGCCGGGGCGGGGGATATCGAGGAATATAGTCCTGGCTGCTGTGAGTCGAGGTGAGGGTGGAACAAGGAATTTGGAATTTGATCAAGAGTGTTTGGTGGCCGGAGGGAAGAGCCTTGCCGAGTGCCAAATAATAATCAACAAAAGTCCTGAGGGCTTTGTGACTTCGAACTGAGACCCGAGTGGCGTGGAAGCCGGCAAGATGCTGTGGAAAGTGGGGAGCAGCCAAATAAATTTGTTGGTCAATCATGTATAAGAATCTTAGTGCACGAAAAGACGATGTCGCAAACCGGCAGGGCTTCCAGTACCTGAATGTGTCCAGGAAAGAGATGAGAAAATAAAGCAATCTTAAGTAGCATATGGACGCACAATCAACCTAGAGTGATGAGGGTGACCACAGGGAGAAAGAGGTAGTCACGGTGCCCTCAAACTATTCCGGGCCGCCAACCTCGAATCGCCCGGTCACTATGGCCCGCGCCGGGCTCCGATCCCACACGTGACGGGGGACATGGCGGAGGGCGCGCGTGTCGATATGCAGGGCGTCCAGGGTGTCGACCATGCCGAATTCACTGCGTCCGAGGAGATTGCTGGTCGCCAGCCACGAGCGATGGTGCGAGCCGGGCCCAAGACGCCTGAGGCACCAATCCCAGGACGGGCCGCATGATACCACTACGCAGCCGGTTCGGTTGAGAGAGCGGCGGCGGCGGCGACCACGCCCCAGGTGTCCACTCAACTCCCCCTTGACCACCATAGTGACGAATCGAATGTTGTCGTAGGGCGAGACGAACATGTAGTCGAGCTCGGGCTTGTAGTCCCGTGCAGGGACGGCAACGGTGCGGTGCGCGGGCCCGCTGCGGAGACCGACCTCGGCGAACTGGAGGATGCGCTTGGCCACGACGCGAGACTCGGCGCAGACGTGCAGGGCGACTGGCATGCCCTGAGGGACCTTAGGGCTACGAGTGTTGGGGACGTGCCTGCTCCACGCCGCGATGGTGCCGCCGCGGTCGCGGTATGAGTTCACGCTTGAGCTGCCAAGTCTAGATGCGTGGCAGGCCGGGTCGAATAGGTACACTCCCGGCGTGTCGGCCAGATCTCGTAGCGTCATCTCCCAGACTTGATCGCGCAGCTCGACGGGCAGGCGGTTGAACGACATTTTCGGCTGCAAGGGCTCCCAGTTCTAGAGAACACGGTGGCGAAATTGGCAGAGATCAGTTAACACGGACGAGCGGAGTGGGAGTAAATCCGAAGTCAGAAATACCGACCGATGACTTTGGTTTGCTATGTTGCGATGCCTCGTCAACGTGCATTCTACGCCGGGTAAAGGTTATCCACGAGACAACAGGAGATTTGCGGACGTGTATCAAGCGTTCAAAATACAATGGAAGGAGGCAGACGGGTCGAGAGAGTCGGGTAGGGAATATCCGTTGCCACGGAGAAAGCCAGCAAAGCTCCCTGGAATAGAGGATGAGGATATAGATTCATGGAAGATGGGGAATGCGAGGAGAAAAGGTTTAGTATATTCTACCCGGCCACAAGCACGACAGGGGGCGTTCACCCGCATACGTCGTCTCGTCTGGTGCGGAACCGTTGCTCCCCGAGCACAAAATAACGACGGCAGCCTTCCGTGCAATTTATGAACCGGAGGCACGGTAGATATACTTTCCGCACAAGCTCAACGTTGGCGGGAGGGATATAAAGTACCGTGAGCGCCATCCTCCAGTTGGCCGTTTGGGTTTGGTTTGCTAATCAGGAAGCCACACAAAGCACGCGAGCTTAAGCGGTCGGTTTTTGGTAAATAGTTTCCGGGAGCACGCTAAGAAGGGGTGGCAGGCGGATCGGTGGCTTGGAGATGGCACACAGCACACACGCTGTTGCATTTGGGAATATGGAAGAAGCCGGTATGCGAGGTGTTGTATCCAAAATACCGCCGCTAATCTAGAAATTGAAGCTAAAATCCGCTATGGATCGGAAGTCCACGTGCAATGGTATATGGAGATATCTCGGCGCGGACGGCTGGACCTAGATGGAGCTAGTCTGCGGTGGAACTTGGGTAGGAACAAGGGGAAAGCCTTGGCTTCACGGCCTGGAGAAAATTCCTCTCCCACCAGTCTCGTCAGTTGGCGTTTTCCGATCCGTCGGCGTTGAACAGCGTCTCCTGGGCTGTGACTCGAGGGAAAGGTTGGGTCAGCAACTAGTAGCCTATCAAGGGCCAATACAAGGAAGTAGTAACCGCTAAGCGCAGCTGAACTTACCACTCCAGAGCTCCGAATAGAGGCCGCCGCGGTCAATCAGCTCCTTGTGCGTGCCCATCTCGGCGACGCTGCCCTCGCGCAGGACGATGATGACATCCGAGTCGTAGATGGTGCGCAGGCGGTGCGCCACAAAAACGCTCGTGCGCGCCTTCTCGCGCAGGATCGAGTTGATGTTCTGCATCAGCGCCTGCTCTGTGTGCGTGTCGAGCGCGCTCGTCGCCTCGTCGAAGAACAGGAGCGGCGGGTCCTTGAGAAGGAGCCGCGACACAGCCAGGCGCTGCTTCTCGCCGCCCGAGATCATCAGGCCACGCTCGCCGACTTTGGTTGCGTATCCGTCGGGCCACGACTCGACGATGTCGTGGATGCGGGCGCGCTGCGCGGCCGCAATGACGCGCTCCCGGGGCGCCGACATGTCGCCGTAGCGGATGTTGAGCTCGACCGTGTCGTTGAACAGGGGCGTGTCCTGCGGCACAACTCCGATGCTGCGGCGCAGCGAGTCGAGCGTGACGGAGCGCACGTCCTGGCCGTCTATCAGAATGCGACCCGACTGGGCGTCGTAGGAGCGGAAGAGCAGACGGAGAAGTGTCGACTTGCCGCACCCGCTGGGTCCAACGACGGCGACTTTCTTGCCCGCAGGGATAGTGAGACTCAGGTCGCGCAGGATGGGCCGGTCTGGGTGGTAGCCAAACGAGACGTTTTCGAACCGGATCTCGCCGCCCTTGGTCAGGGCTAGAGGTTTCGCGTCGGGCTGTTCGGTGATGGAGACGTTGACCTTCTGCAGGTTGAAGAGGGTTTCCATATCGAGAAGGGACTGTCGCAGCTCACGATAGACGGAGCCGAGGAAGTTGAGCGGCACCGAGAGCTGGAAGACGAGTTGGTTGATCATGACGAGGTCGCCGACGGTCAGGCTGCCCTGAGCAATGCCGTTCGCCCCCAAGTACATCATGGCGGTAAGTGCGGTTGAGAAGATGACATTCTGGCCGCTGTTGAGAAAAGCCAGCGAGGTGGCGACCTTGATGGAGCTCTTTTCGTACTGCCTGAGAGCGTCATTGTAGCGGCCGACCTCGTATTTTTCATTGTTGAAGTACTTGACGGCCTCGTAGTTGATGAGCGAGTCGACGGCGACTGTCGAGGCGCGGTTGTCGGCGGCGTTGGCCTGACGGCGGAACTTGGTGCGCCAGGCCGTGGTCCAGATGGTGAAGGCGGTATACGCGGACATGGTGACGGCAGTGATTGCGGCGAACTTGGCGCCGTACTGCCACGTCAGGATGCCGCAGACCATGGTGATCTCGAGGGCGGTGGGGATGACATGGAAGACCATGCTGGTGAGCAGGAAGCTGATGCCTTTGGTACCGCGGTCTATGGCGCGGGTCAGGCCGCCCGTCTGCTTGGACAGGTGGAAGGACAGGTCGAGGCGGAGCAGGTGGTCAAAGACGTTTGTGGCGACGCGGCGGATGGCCTTCTGGGCGACCGAGGCAAAGACGGCGTTGCGCAGCTCCTGGAAAACCGTCGCGCCAACGCGGGTGGCGCCGTAGGCCAGGATCATGGTGCCGGCCACGGTGGCTGCGGTGCCGCCAGCGCCGGCCATGACGGACGGGTCGATGTTCATGGCGTCGACAATGCTCTTGAAGTAGAAGGGCACCTGGACGTTGAGCACCTTTGCGCTGACGAGCAGCGACACGGCCAGCCCGACGCGCAGCTTGGTGCTCAGGCTGTCCTTGGGCCACAGGTAGTGCGACATCTCCTTGATGATGGCCCAGTCCGCCTTGCGCTGTTCCTGGTTCGTCTTTTCGGGAGTGGCTAGGGGGTCTATGGACGCCGTCGAGGCGCTCGTTGCCACATTGGCCGAGGTCGGGGCTTTCGGCCGGGGCACGGATGTCATCAGGGCGCGGACCAGCCCGCCTGGCCGTTGTGGAATCCATCGCGGCGGCTTGTAGACGAATTTGGGAGCCGCTCTCGGGCAGCCGAAGAGCAGCGCCGTGTTCGTCAAACTCCTTGTGATCATCTTCGAGAGCGTCCCAAACGGTTGCTGGTCATCTTGGGCGTGGCCGTCGAGGTTGCGGGGATTTCGGACGGGGCGCAAACCCCTCAAGGGGTTACCCGGAAGCCAGGTGGGTGTTTCCTCCCCTAGACGGGTCCGAGAAGCGTAGGTTAATAGCGAGATAGCCCAATCGAGAGAATTGGGGCTCGCTGTAGAGGCGGCAGCAGACTTTGAAGCTCGAAAGTGATGGACCCTGGATGCTGCCTCGTCGCGCGCTTTGGTGGGGCTGATCCGCGCAGTGATGCAATTCGTGAACTTCAGGCTCAGGGCCCAGAATGAGATTGGGCTTACCTAGCTGATAGGCTCACCCCGGCTCCACCTCAAACAAAAAGCCGCCCAGATCCGTGCCGCATTTTCGCTTTCGTAGATCGCGATCCGCAAATGCGCGATTCCACGAGGCAAAGCTTGAGCCTCGACGCCGCAGTAAATCGCCGATTTCTCCTGATTTGGTGGATTGGATACTGGCGACGTCCTGTCTTCTAGTCGGCGAAACGGCCAGGCCTGCGAACTTCCATGCGCCCTCAAATCAGGCAATCACTCGGCGATTGATGCTCTCAACCCGTTGTGCCCCTTTCTAATGCCACCAGCTCAGGGGCTAGCGATTTCAGCGTCCGCCAATGACTCCGCGCGGTGCGCAGCATCATGCGTGCCGCGGTGAGGAGGATGTCGCGCGCTTTATTGCTTACTCTCTTGGCCGGATCTGACCTCCTGTGTGGTGCCGGCGTTGATCTCTAGCCGAAAACGGGCATGTCGCGGCTGGCCTCACAGCCATCAATTGGCGCAGTGTGGGTGCTGTGGCTTACTCCCGCAAGGCTCAATTACGCCAATTGCCCCTTTGGTATTGTCGCCGTCCGGCACTGGCGAAGAGCAGGCACTCGCAGTCCGAGCATCTGTTCCGCGCCCGATTACTACCAATGCAAGGCCTTTTTGGGGCTGGGGCCTTGCCGTCGCGTGGCCGTGAGCGTGGCGTTACTCGACATTGTCGGCTTGACGTGCCTCGCGTGCCGCCCGCCGCCAGCAGGAGACCATTGGCTGCTTTTGCTAAGCCAGCCCTGCCGTCTTTCAGTTGGTATATATCCAGGCAGCTTGGAAGACCAAACTCCAAGCCTTCAGTCCATCTCCCATCATCAGCCTCGCCTTCTACAATTACCCAGACCCTCATATACCTCTACCAAACCATATCTTCTCTTGGCCTTTGCAGCCTTGCTCGTTTTCCTTGATTTTCGACCATTCGACCATCCCTCCTCCCTCCGAACTCTGCATTCCGATCCCACCATGCTTTGCCGAGCAGCTCCCGCCTTGTCGTGGCTGCTGGCCTTGCCTGTGCTCATCTCAGGCGTGCAGGCTGGCTGGAACCCAGCGGGTAAAAACAACTTGGTGGTTTACTGGGGCCAGAATGCCGGCGGCAGCGCAAAGCCACAAGATTTGAAGAAGCTCTGCGACGATCCTTCCGTCAGCGTTGTCGCTGTTTCTTTCCTCACTGACTTCAAACCTTTCAAGCTGAACCTGGCCTCGAATGAGGCCGGATGCCAAAAGCTGCCCGATGGCCTGATCAAGTGCCCACAGATCGAGAAGGACATCACTTACTGCCAACAGACCAAGAAGACGACGATCCTGCTCTCGCTCGCCGGTGGCGAGTACAAGGGCGAAAATATCGGCTGGGGCAGCGCCGACGAGGCCAAGAAGACGGCCGACAAGGTCTTTGATCTCTTCGGCCCTGTCGGAAAGATCCCGGAAGCACAGCGGCCCTTCGGCAAGGCCGTCATGGACGGCTTCGACTTCGACTTTGAATACCCGACTAACAACCTCCTAGCATTCGCACAGCAGCTCCGCAAGCTCGCCGACGGCGCGAAGCTCATCCTGGGCGCCGCCCCGCAGTGCCCCTTCCCCGACAAGAATCTCGGTCCGGTCTTCGACGGCGGCGTCAAGTTCGACCTGGTTGCAGTCCAATTCTACAACAACCCTGCATGCGGCCTCACAGCTTTTAAGGGGCAAGGTGGCGCCAAAGAGGGGTACAACTTCGAACAGTGGGCAACCTGGGCCAAGACCAAGGGCCAGAACACCCGCCTTGTCGTTGGCGCCCCCGCGTCCGCACAGGTCGGCGGCGGCTACGTTGGCCCGGACAAGATGAAGCCCATCGTCGAGTACTCTGCAAAGTTTCCCGAGTTCGCCGGTGTCATGGTCTGGGAGGCTACCGCGGGCCTGGACAATGGCTTCCTCAAGGCGGTTGGTTCGAGCCTTGCTACGGTTGGTGGTGGCGCCGGTGGCGGCAAAAAGCCTGCCCCCGGCGGCGGCAAAAAGCCCGCTCCCGGTGATGGCAACAAAAAGCCCGCCCCTGGTGGCAGCAAGCCTAAGAAACCCGAGACTGTCCCTGGCGCCCCTGCCGGCCCGGCCGCGCCCGCCACCGCCGGAACCTCCCCATCCGGTACCTTCGACCCCAGTCTCGCGCCGCCGGGCCTGGCGCTGCCCGAAAGCCAAAAGCCCATCGGTGGCGGCGCACCTGCCGGCAAGACGCCCGTGGCCAAACCCCCGACACGCCACCGCCGCCGCTCTCGGGGCCCTGCGGCCCCGATCAACCGCCGCCGCGTCGCCAAGAGCTTTGCCGCCTAAGTGCTAGTGAGTGGTATTTCTTTAGGTCACGCAGCGATGCACCACGTTTCCATCTTCCTCTTCTTTCCTGTACCATCTTCTTTTTTTCGCTTCATCTTTCAACACTTTCACCTTTTTGTATCTTTTATCCTTATATCCCCATTTTTCATTATTTTGCTTCATCACACGGGCCATGAGGGCTCCGGCGTTGATGGCGTCCGGCCCGCTTTTTATACCTTATTGGCGATTTGGCGTTTTCGGGTTTCGATTTAGATGGTATATAAAAAAGCCTTGGTAGAATATTCATTTGGTTAAATACACCCAAAAGATTATCATTTCAGTCTTCACTACGTTAGACCATCGCATTGAACTATTGTCCTTTCTCTCTACATGCATCTCGGTGCGACCTGCATTGTCAGGAGTTATATGCCCTCCTGCCTGGTTAGCTTGATCCCTAACTTGATCGCTCAAACGCCAAATTCCAAACTCTGGAACCCTGATACCGCTGCTCTTCATCGAGTAAGCACTGATCTCTGAGCGATGACATCTGCTCCCACGTTGCAATGCCGGATTACCCAGATAGCGGACTCTTCCTGTGCAGCAGGTAGTCATTGGATGGAACGGCGAGGGATGTGAAAATCGGGTTGCAGTGGGCAATTTCTATACATAAAAGATAACGCTACACCCAAGTACGAAAACAAAACCAAACGCCCTAGATATACCCTAACTCTATTCTAACAGCTCGCCTCTGCTGCGTAAGCGTCTCCGATTTCGGCTCTCCCTCTCGCTCCTCCGCCAAGTATCTGCTCTCTCGGCGCTAGCCCCATCCTCCCGATGCGCACCTTTACCGCCCCATGTCGATGTGTTGGCAGCCGATCCGTCCCTCGGTCGGGTGACCCTCCTGCCTTTGAGGGAAGCGCCGCCGCCGCCCGTGTAGATCTTCTTGCCGGTGGCCGGGTGGACGAACACGTCCCACTCCTCTTGGTCTTTTCCACTCGGCTTTTCCTCTGGCCCGTGGTCAGTGGCGACGCCGGGGGTGGTGGCAGGGTGTAGCTCGGCCGGCGACTTGATGGTTTGTGGCCTTTTCTCGCCCCCTGGTCGATGCGTGAGCGTCCATGGGTTCTGCGTCCTTGAATTCGGGTTGGATTTGGGTCTTGGGCCGACTCGGCCACCCTGATCGCCGGGACTCTCGCCGGTGTTTATCTGGGGACCATGACGATCCGATTGCTGCCCTGAAATTGGGAGCGCGCTTCCCAGAAGGTCTGGATCTCGCGGCTCTGGAATGGGAGCAGCCCCCGGTCCTGGCCCCAGGAGGAACTCAGGAGCCTGCGGTGAGGTCTTTGAGCTGGGATTGAAGGTCGCAGACAGAGGCGCGGCCTGTGAATCTGGGCCACTTGGTTTCTGCTTTGGGAATCTCGGCTGTGCCTCCACCTCAGTGTTGTGGCTCAGCTTGGGCCGCCCATCAAGGATCACACCTTGTGCTGGCCTCCCAGCCGGCAGGTGCCATGGAGCCTGTGGCTGCGTCCCGGGCCCTGGCTTGCGGTGTGGTCGTCCCTCAGTCGGGGCGTCTTCCCGCAATAGCTTGTCTGTGGGTAGATCTAGTGAAGGGCGAGCCTGGTGGCTAGGGCCAGAGTTGAACTCGCCCTTGAAAGAAATTGCTCCGCCGGGAGGCGTGTCTTCCGGCAAAAGCCAAGCGACTTTCTTCCCAGGTGTAGAGTTGGGAACCCCAATGCGTCCTTTTCTGGGGGTGTTGAAATCGAGCATGTCATGTCCCAAGGAGCCGGGCTTTCCGATGGGACGTATCTCCGGTTTTGAGCCCAGGAATTGTTCGTCGAAGAAGGGTTGGTTGACCTTCCACTGAGACGGCCGCTGAGGGCCAGGCATTGGAACCTTCTGCTGAGGCCGCAATATTGGAGGAGGCTGTGGTTGGATGCCATTGCCACTATTCCCGTCCACGTTCTTAGTACCGGATGCGGGCGTAGGCCAAGGACCGACCGCGCCGACTCGGGCCGGGATGTTGACAGACGGCGGCGCCGCTCGCCACCGACTCTCGCCATTGCCGTGAAGCTCCGCACCACCGAAGGGCCGTTGGCTGCCATATCTTATAGGGACATGAGTGGGAATTGACGGCAGCGGTTTCTTTCCTCTTATCTCCCAGTCGTCGTCGCCGCCTTGATCCACCACCCGTGAAGGCCCTGTCCCTAAGATCCCAATTCCCGGCTTGCTGGTGCGGGACGGCCCGAATGGCGGACCGTCGAGCTTCCAGTTCTCGTCGGCATCGCCGTGATAGTAGTACTCATCGTCCTCCTCATCCTCGTCATCGTACGGATCGAAAACGTGGGTAGGCCGTGGCCAAGGATCGGTATAACTTGTCGCCCTTCTAGTGCTGAACAATGGGGTTAGAGTTTTCGTCTTTGTACTGGTGGGGTCCAAAGTCCTGGTGATGGTGCTTGTGGATTTTCCGGTTTTTGCGGTGGCTGCAGCCGGTCTGGTTGCAAAAGACGAATTTGTTGTGACGTTTGTCCTGGACGGGGTTGTGCCGATGGTGTGGTTAGAAATCGGGGCAAATGTCCGGGCCGGGCTATACGTCGAAGAGATTTTTGTTTTGCTCGTCCGAGATGATCTAGCGGTTCTCGTGCTTGTAGGCGTCTTAGTGGTCCTCCTAGATGAAGGATCCATTGTCGTCCGAGATGTAGTCGAGGCTTGGCTTTGATACGATGGCGTCGTGGTAGTGCTTTCGCTTGAGGAGGTTGTAGTTGTGGTCTCGGTAGAAGAGGTAGCCGTAGAACTCTCCCCAGTAGTCGTCGCGTTTACCAGATCGGTATCTCTGCTGGAACTGGAGCTGGTGGTTGTGGTAGTTGACTCTGAGCTTCCTCCCACTCCTGGCCGCTGGCTCTCGTAGTTGTCGCTGGGCTCCCTGCTTGAGTCCTTGGACCATTTTCTCCTTTCATCGGAGGAAATTCTGGTCCACTCGTCGTCGATGAGCTCCTCTATTCTGCGCTCGCTGGCATCCTTGTTGGCTTTCTGGATGCGAGGGCGGACGGCGTCAGCGAACCGGGTCTGCGCTGGGGATGCCACCATCACCAGCCCGCCGCCTGAACCATCGAGCAGTATCCTCCGGGTTGCGGGAGCGGCATCGTCTGCGGATCTCGTTTGGTGGATGCTGTGCCTGCAGTGCAGCTCGCCTCCGATTCTTCCCTCAAGTCGTGCGCAGGAGGACTCCTGAGGGGCGGTCCAGCCCAGCGCCGCGAGCGCGAAGACGGCAGCGGCCTCCAGCCGCATGGCGGCTTAGGTTCCCCAATCCCTTTCTGATGCCTGTTCTCTGCTCGCCGAAAGGATACAAATGCGTGGTTGAGGTCTGTTTTATTTCGCCGCGCTAGCCTTCCAAACGGCACCTCGTAGTCGTTTGCTCGTGTACTCTGGGTTGTCGTTGAATGTTTGCCGAATGAAAGCATCAATATTGGCTACCAAGGTTGCGCGCAGGCGCGCAGGGAATTGCATTGTCCATATAGGAGGCCAGAAGCCAGGCAGTTCTTTCGGCAGTTGCAATAGCATAGTTGATGCTCCTAGAGTAAACATCGATACACCAGTAGTAATGGCTGGCAAGTAGTAGTAATGTTCCTCCTGACCGTGCCCTGTCTCGCCGTGACAGAGGGAAAGTGCTGCGATTGAAGATTCCCGCCTCAAGCTTGGCGGCCGAATTTACTGCAGCTTACTGTTTCCATCGCTTGAGCCATCAATTGATGCAAGGCGCAGCGCCGCCCTGGTCAGCATCCATTGACACCAGCCAGCCAGCCAGACATGGTCAAGCTCAGCCCGCCCCGCTAACCGATTGAGCAGCTCTGCTCACAAGTCGGAATTGATGGCGGCATGCCACGCATGGCTTCTTCATAAACATGCACAGACCACACCCCAGCCGCAGACGCTAGAAAAAAATCCACGTCGCCAAAGAGCAACACAACCGCAGCCGCAAACGCGCTTTGCATCATGGAAAACGCGACCCAGTCGGTGTAGCGAAGCCCCCAGGCCTCGAAATGGACCCTATCTCAGCTCTCGGGGCCGCCAGCGCTGTGGTTGGGATTGCGGGCTTCGCGATCCAGCTTTGCGAGGTGCTCCAAAAAGTCAGCAGCGAGATCAAGGGCGCGCACGACAGCCTGGTCGCGGTTGTGACCATCATCGAGTCTACGGTCGAATCCCTGAAGCTGGTACACAAGTATCTGGACGTGGAAAGCCAGAACCAGCAGTCGGGCCAGAAGGGCGGGCTGTTCTCAAAGGACGCCCTTGTCTTTGTTAAAAACAACGCCGACAGGTGTCTGCTCGTCTTCTGGAGGATCGAGGCTACCGTACTGGATAGGTCGGACAAGAACCTGGAAGCGACTTTGCGCCAAAGACTGGCAGAGTTCGACTCCAAAGCCAGAGCCCAGCCGGGCAACCTAATGCTCAATCCAGAGCTTGTACATCCATCGCTGTCATTCCTGGGGCGTCTGCGCTGGCCTCTGGTGGCACCCAAATTGGACGAGTTCCGGAGCCAACTGCAATTCCACCAACAGTGTCTGTCACTGGTATTCATGGTCATTTCTCTCGGCGAGGTACGGAGCAAGCCGTAAGTCGCTACCTTTCCTGCCAGACTTCTGTTACACGGGCCGGGCCGACGGCTGACGGCAGATGATGAAAAAGGACCACTTCGAACCAAGACGTGGCGGACATGGCCAAGATGACCGAGGAAATAAAGGCCGCAAGCAAAGAGATCAAGTCTACTATGAAGGCTGTCCGCTCTATCCGCGGCATGGCCCAAGAAGGCGACATTAACGTTGGCGTGCTCTTTGGCGGGCCTGCTGCAGGCGGAAAGCCAGGAAAGCGCAGGAAGTCCCGTCGTGCTCACGACGCCAAAGATCCAGGGGACTCTTCGGAATCGCCACCGAGACCCCCTGTCTCGCTCGAGCCGGAAAGAGACGATCCAATCAACCGTAAGTTCAAGTTCGGGTTGTTCGGAGACGACCTGCCTATATTCGACGCGTGCAGAAAGCTAACTTTTTATCGCCAACCAGGGCCAGAGGATCATAAGCCTGCTCCAACCCCACGGGAGCCTGGACTAATAGCTCAGGCCGTCGAACTACCTACGACCGCTGCGTCTTCGAAACATCCACCTGAAAATCCGCGTCGTCCGATCCCTAGGGCCGACTCTGAGCCTGACGAGGCTGCCACGGCCAATGACCTGGAAAAGCTAGGTGTTTATCATCGCGCATCCATCGCTTATACTGGGAAACAAGTCGGCTTCCATCCACTGCCAGCTCCCACCCCTGGCGGTGTACCCCTAGGCTACAATTCGTCGTCTAGCCCTCCTACACCAGACATACCCCCGCCCACTCCCAGAGATCCTCCAGGGTCTGTTCCGACTATGGGCGCAACTGAGCCTCAAGCCTCCGGAGATGAGGAGCCAAGGAGAATCATGGATACGGTTGATGATGCTGGTAGTGGTGGGAATGAGGAGCCTGACGACGATGAAAACGAAGGCACCGGTGACGGTGGGAATGAGGAGCCTGACAACGATGAAAACAAGGGCACCGGTGATGGTGATCACGAGGGACGTGCTGCCAAAATTGAGCTAGCTGTCTCTGCCTTCTCAAGCTATCGGAACGGTCCAGTTTCAAGGTACATCATCAAGCGGAATGGAGCCCCAATCGTGCTGGGCCCTACGCCCCTCGGGAGGCTGGAGAGGTTGGCCGAGGCGACAAGGTGGTGGCCGTCCAAAGGAGCCATGTGTCGGACACTCGCCTCTGCAACCGAAGAGCAACTGGAAGTCCTTGCGGGCCTTTTGGATCTCCCAGAGAGCCATGGCAGATCCGTGAGCCGATCTATCCTGCGCGTTGGAAAGATCAAGGAGCGCGGCGGCCCAGACAGGGCCTCGCCCGATATCTGGGCCCTGCTTGCCGTTGTTGAGGACACAACCAGAGAGGAGTCGCCATTCTCACAACTGTTCAACGACATCGGGCGTAAAGAAAAGGATTCAGGCATCGTGGGGCGGGCACCGGCGTCGGGGAACACAAGGGGTCCGCCCCAGTCGGACAGGCCAGAGGTCCGATTCCAGGATATTTCAAAACTCTCGGGCAGCCGTAGCGACTTTACCCGTCGGCTTATAACTCACTACATCTGGAAGATTCAACCATTTCTCGACCCCAAAATCTCTCCACCCACCGTTGGCGCCCGCGTGGACTGGACGAGATGCATCGTCACAGAGGAACATGCGGACCAGGATGAGATAGTTCGCCGATGCGCACGCTTGGAAAGAAGCATCCCCGGAGGCCCCTCGTCTACGTGGGCCAAGCTAACTATCGATCAGCGCGCACAGATTGCAAGGTTAGAAGAAGAGCTTGCATTCGAGGAACAGAAGGGCCCGTCAGGCGAGCCAAACTTTGCCTGGTATGTCGAGCACATAGAGACCATCGAAACGGCAAACCAGCGAGGCCTGTTCGAGGCGGCACGGAAGAAGAAGAAGAAGGAACAAGCACGCGAGATATCCGCAATCCTCGTGTTTTTTACCCGCCGTCCTGCACATGGAGTGGACGCGGCGGCGCTCTTTAACGCAACTACCCCTGGACATGGACACGCGCCCCCGACATACACGCGAGTATCCCGCCGCCACCTCTCGATCGAGACTCTAAGAACGTTTAACATCGCCTTCATGGTCGACCCGCGGGTATGCAAAACCGTCTGTCTCTTTTTTTTCTGCTCTCGACCTTTCGAACACCCTGCCCAGTGACGCCCTAGGAAGAAACTGGCCCCTTTCAGATAGGTGCCGAAAACAGACGTTGAGTGCTGACCCCTCTCACAGGATCCTGAATATATCCTTATCAAACGCCCGGCCCATGAAGCGGAGCTAGATCCGCTCTGGGAGCACACCCGAGCCGTTCGGGGAAAACGGCGTGGATCCGCTCGTACAAACACCCACCCACACGAGAGCCCGGTCCTTTCGACACAGGATGGTGATCATCACGGCCCGGACGCTTCCCCATCAACGGCCACTTTCGTGCGTAAAGACGGCGAGGCACCCCTATCGCCGTCACGACATCGACGTCATCGCCAGCTCGAGGAAACGGCGCGGCGCCGGATGGAACTGGAGCATAGGGCCCGACGCGAGAGAGATCTAGAGGCGGAGGTTCGGCGCAAGAGAGAAGTTGAGGAGGAAGCCCGCCGCCTCAAGGAGGCAGAGGAGGAATTTCGCCGCCTCAAGGAGGCAGCGGAGGTTCGGCGATACAGAGAAATTGAGGCGGAAGAGCGCCAGAGAGAAGTTGAGGAGGCCCGCCGCCGCAAGGAGGCAGAGGAGGACGCCAAGAGAGAAGCCGAGGAGGAAGCCCGCCGCAAGAGGGCAGAGGGGGAAACCTGCCGCTTCAAGAAGGCTGAGGAGGATGCCAAGCGCCGATTTTATCTGGAACAGGAGGCTCGACGCCGCGAGGAACTGGATGAAGCCACCCTGCGCCGAAGGCTGGAGGAGGACGCCAAACGCCGAAGGGACTTCGAGGAAGCCGAAATACGTCAGAGGTCTCAGGAACGGCGGCACCAACCGGTTCTGAGGACGGCGCCGAGGCTTGTCGAGCCGGAACAATCCCCAACCACATGTCCAGACACCCCCAGCCAGCCCCGTCCCGCCAAGCAATCAATCCAGCCCCCCGCCGCCGACGATTCCACAACCGAGGATGATGACGATTCCACAGCCGAGGGTGACGACGACATCGTGGCGAGGCTGCTGTCGCGATGGACACCTGCGGGAGCGGAAGCTGGCAATGTTCACGCAAGCCAGGATGCTGCTGACGGCGCTGGCCAGCCATCGGATGCAAATGTTGTCGCCGCCTACGTCCCCGAATGATATTAACTTCAAATCCCCGCCGACGACAAGGACCGCCCGAGGAAACACCCGAAGGATCGGAGTCGGTTGCTCGGGATGCTCTGAGGGCTTGGACTTTGACATCGCACCCTCGGATCAGATATCCGAACAACAGTTCTCCAGGCACTGTAACAAAAAAAAAATTCCCCACAGCAGTTATTGGTCACCGCAGAGTGTTCGTGACCCTCAAATGCCCCATCAAATACCATCCAAGCCAAGGCCCAAGGCATCACTCACCCCTCTTTCCAAGGCAGCACCAAAAAAGAACCGTGATCCGAGATAGCTGCCATGGCACATGGCCTGTCAATCTGCAGCCATGGTGATATCAGATACGGGTGGCATATTTATTGGGTCGGCCTGCAGCCTCGTTACCAGATTCTGAGCATTTCACAACGAATTGGATATCTTCCGATTGCCTGCAAAGTAGCATTTCCATTTATCCGGCTTACGGAAACATCCGATGGCGACTGGATTGTGCTGCCGCCAAGCATATTTTCGTGCATATACGCTGAGAGTGATAGCGAGAGTTACCTGAATCCCTTGTCTGTCCCTAAAATAGACCTTTCTCTCCGTCAGCCGCACGCGAAGCCGGTTTGCGCTTCCACGGCAGTCAGGAGGCCGGACTGCTTCCCAGACGTACACGGCTAGAGGTAGGTAGGTACTTAAACGACGACCGTCTCCCGGGCAGTCTCCTCCTCGAGGTCTTTGTACGGTGGTGAGCTCCTGCCACATTTCATTGCCACCAAGATCTCGTTCCCGGATAGGAAAAAAAAAAAAAAAAACGAAAGGATGGTTCCCCTCACCGCGCTGACCATACTGGCCACGGCCATGCTCGGCAAAGCCGCAATCGCGGCTCCGGTCGACGCCGTGGCGCCACCTCCCATCGTCGAGGCTGCTCCCGAGCCGGCCGGCGGGATCCCCAACACCCTGGTTCCGTCGTCCATCTTGACGGCACGCAGCCCGGACGGCCTTTCCAAGCGGGCCACCACCGAGATCCAGTTCTGGAAGGAGACCCACTTCAGGGGCCAATACGCCATGACGCTCTTTGAGTCGGGAAATTGCTGTAAGTTTTATGACGGCCGTGTCTTGGAAATCCAAGCCAGGCGCGGTGAAGAAGCTTGCAGCAAGGCAGAAAAACTCGCTCTCCAAAGCTCTTTCTAACACACACGTACCTCCCCCAGACACCTTCACCGGCACTTGGGACCACTGGAACCAGGCCGTATCATCGGTCAATATCATCAGAGGCGGTCCATGTTGGCTATATGCGTAAGTGGTTACATTCTTTTTTAGTTTTCCCTGTCATACCTCCATGCTCGGGCGCACGCTCGCCAAGGAAGAGAAGCCAGCTTTCCTAACCTTTAATACAGAGGCATACGCTGCGACATCGCATCGCTGGGTCCCATCTCATACGGGACCCCGATTGCAGAGCTGGGCAAGTTCGGCTGGGACGACAGAGTTGGGTCGGTGAAGTGCAACTAGGCTCGGCCCCTTGCGAAGGATATAAGTGGAGAAACTTGGACGAAGGTCACAAGCGGCTCTTGTGCTCCTCTCCTTTTATTTGATTCTCCTCTTAAGCCTGGTTCTAGAACTTGCCATAATTTGAAGAGCCTGGTCAATTTAGCGTGTGCTTCGGGATAGCCATACCAAACGCCCGTGATCTGACTTCCGTCCTCCGCAATCTAGATAGAATGCAGGTGTGTGCAATATAGGTGGTATGAATCCTTCGGCGAATAGCAAGCTATACTCCGGCGGAAAACAAGCCCGAAATTTCTTATCCTCCTCCAACAGTCCTCGAGTGCTAGAAACCTTTTGTCAATCACCCGCACATTTGTCTGCATATTTGGCCCATAAATCGACATGAACATTGAATAAATTTCGTATCCTTTCTGTGTATGTGCAACGGACTACGCAAAAGAAACATCCACGGCCACGGAAATGATAGCACTCAAATACGCGGCGTGTGGCCCCGGAGAAGATTCGATTGGCATCCCAGATAGACTACCAGACTGGTGTGTTCTCTGTCTGCCTGCTGGGCACGAAGACCTGGCTTGTTCGCCCTGGCGGAGCATCCTAAATAGTGGACAGCGTGGGGTTCCGGCTAAAAGGTGGCCCCAGTCCAGCAGCGCGCGCTGCTACCCCAAGGGCCTTTTATCCGGGCGGTTTACTGCCATTCCCTCAAGCTGGTGGGCTTTCTTCCACAAATAGAAGACGAAGTGCATTACATCGACTCGAAATATGCACACTTTGTGGGTGCCATTGATCCTCGGAGCCTCTCCTGGCCCGCCGCCGTTTCTAGACGAGATTCGGCGGATTCCCCTTGGGTGCGGGGATTCAGGGGTCACTCCCTCCTTAGTGGTTCTTTTACCCCCAAATTTCGCAGCAATATCTAACCGGACAGGTTTAAAGTAAGGGAGCAGTTTGTCCGGAGCAAGAGTGTAATGACGTGCGAAGGCATGGAGGGTGAAGGTGTGGCATGGCCCTGGCGGCCTTCACCTTGGTTGCCTGGGCGGGGACGGCAAACCGGGATAAAACTGGGGGACGGACGGACCTGGGGAATACGGCGGTGCGGGGAAGCGCCCGAACGACATCGTCACGGGGCAGAAGCAGGCACACGCGATGGGTGCTCTGGGCTGGAGTGCTGGAGTAATCTTCCGGTAGAATTCACCGTGCCCGCGGCGGTATTTTTTCCACACTCATGGGTCCATATAATAGCCGGCGTTATCACTTGCAGAAATGTCCAAGTTCAAAGCTAGACCACTGCTCCGGCCAACACTCCACCGTTCGTCTTGGCGGCCAGCAGCCCTCCAAAGATGAAGCCCAACTTCGCCAGCTGGGCCCTGCTCGCGGCCCTCGGGGCGAATGCGGCGTCCTCGCTTCTTTCCTTCGGCGACGGAGACAGCCCCTACCGGCTCGCTGCGCAGGGGGCCGCGCCCGTCATCCAGGTGTCCGGGGACGACTGGCCAGCGGTGCGGCGGACGGCCCGCGACCTCGCGGCCGACTTTGGGCGAGTCGTCGGCACCAACGGCACGGTCAGCGTGGTCACCAATGGCACGGCGGCCGTGGGCCGCGACCGCCCCGTCATCGTGGCCGGCACCATCGGCAGGTCGAGCCTGATCGACGCCCTGATCAGGGCCGGCAAGCTCGATGTGGCCAGGACCAGGGGCACGTGGGAGACGTACACGTCCCAGGTCGTCCGCGACGTCGCGCCCGGCGTGCCGTGGGCTCTGGTCGTCGCCGGCAGCGACAGGCGCGGGACCGTCTATGGCCTGTACGACATCTCCGAGACCATGGGGGTCAGCCCTTGGTACTGGTGGGCGGACATCCCTGTGAAAACGAAGACGTCCATTTACGTCAAGCCCGAGGGCAAGGTGCAAAAAGAGCCGAGCGTGAAGTACAGGGGCTTTTTCATCAATGACGAGCATCCCGCACTTCTCGGTTGGGGTGAGTACTTTGGGCAGAAGGGGTATTTCTTTTTTTCTTGTCGGCAAAAACTGATGGAGTCCTTCCAGTCAACGAAAAATTTGGAGGCGTCTGGGGCAGCGAGTTCTACGCCCATGTTTTTGAGCTTTGCTTGCGTCTCAAGGGGAACTATCTCTGGCCTGCGATGGTATGTGAAGCACCAAACTCCGTACTCGAGACCCCTTAATCAAGCACCTGCTTACACAATAGGGCCCGTCACCAGTGGGGAAAGATGTTCTACCTGAACGACGCCAAGAACGGCCCGCTCGCGGAGGAGTTTGGCGTCGTCATGGGCACAAGTCACCACGAGCCCATGGCGAGGTCTGAGCGGGAGCAGCAGCTGTATAACAACGGCACCTGGGACTGGACCAAAAACAAGAAAAACATCGCCAAGTTCTTCAGGGAGGGTGTCGAACGGTCCCGCAACTGGGAGACGTACTACACAATGGGAATGCGCGGTTCTGGTGATGCGGCCAGCCCTACCTTGACCGCTCCTGCGCTTGAGGAGATAATCGGGGGTAAGGACTTGACGGCCAGCACGGGGTGACTGTAGCCGGCCGAATACTGACGCATAGTGTGACTCTAGTCCAACAAAAGATCCTATCGGAGACCTTCAACACGACTGACATGCTCAGCATCCCCCAGACCTGGGTGCTTTACAAGGTTAGTCATACGCCTCGGGGCGAACCCTTCCCTCAAGCCCGCGTTTTTGCTAGCTTTCCCATACTGACAGCAAGCAGGAAGTCAGCGAGTACTACAAGGCCGGACTCAAGGTCCCCGATTCGGTTATGCTTTTGTGGACAGACGACAACTCGGGGAACCTGATACGCGTGCCAATCGCCAACGAGACAAACCGTGCTGCCGGCGCGGGCGTCTACTACCACTTTGACTATGTGGGCGCGCCGAGATCCTACAAGTGGATCAACACCATTGTAAGTCGAGCTCCGCGCAAGCAGGCCTCGGTGTTGCAAAGCACAATACCGAGAAGCGGTGCTAACTCGGCGGCACAGCAACTGGTCAAGACGTGGGAGCAAATGCACCTCGCGTACGAGAGGAAGTGCGGATCATCTTTCTATCCCCTGTTGTTTCGCTTCGGGTGAATATGCGGGCAGCAAGCTGACTTGCCGACTACAGCGCACGCCATCTCTGGCTAGCCAACGTGGGCGACCTCAAGCCCCTGGTACGTCGTCGGCCATCCGGGCCTTCTTGCCTCGAGTAGCTTCTTCTCCTGACACTCGTCTATCTATGCAGGAAGTCCCCCTGACCCAATTCATGGACATGGCCTACGACATGGACCGCCACACGGGGCCCGAGGCCACGACGGCCTGGCTCAAGCGCTGGGCGACGAGCGAGTTCGGCGCGCCGGCGGCCGACGCCACGGCCGCCATCCTCAACGAGTACGGCGTCCTGCTGGGGCGGCGCAAGTACGAGCTGCTCAGCGACGAGCCCTTCAGCACGACCAACTACGACGAGGCGGAGCGGAATCTGGCGCGGTGGCGGGCTTTGCTCGAGCTCACGCAGAAGACGTACGACTCCCTCGACGCCGCGACCAAGATCGCCTACTTCCAGCTGGTCCTCCACCCCGTCATGGCCGGCAAGACCGTCGTCGACTTGTACACGAAGACGTGGCTCAACAAGGTCGCCGCCGGCCAGGGCCGCGTCAGCGCCAATGCCCTCGCGGCCGAGGCGAAAGCGCTGTTTGCCAAGGACTCCGAGATCACGGGCATGTACAACTCGCACAACGGTGGAAAGTGGAATCACCTTGTCGATCAGGGTATGTGCCGCTGTGACTTCCCCTCGTACAACATCTCGTGTGGTGAAAACTAACGTCTTTAAATTGCTCTTTCACAGTTCACATTGGGTAGGCCCAGTCCCTTGAGACTAGCAAACCAACACCGCGCGGCATTCTAGGGGCGCAGAGCATAACGCTGATGACTGATGCCGCCGCAGATACACGAGCTGGGACGACCCCGCAGCGAATATCATGCCAAAGGTGAACTACACGGGGCCGACGAGCGCTCCTGGACAAACTAGTCTCGGGGTTGCCTTTCAGGGGTCAACCACTGCGCTGCACGACGGGGCAAGCGCGCGCATCCTCTCTGTCGACCCAAACCTCCCACCGGCCGACGTGAGGTGGCTGGAGGTGTTTGCGCGCAAAAACGGTACCTTCAAATACACCATCTCCTCCAACGCGAGCTTCGTCACCGTGACCAACGGGAACGGCACGATCACGGCGCCGGGCGGCGGCGGCGGCGGCGGCGGCGGCTCAGACGTGCGCAGCGTCATCAGCGTCGACTGGGACCGGGCGCCCGAGGGCGAGACCACTGTTGCGCTCAGCGTGCGCAGCGGTAACGACGCCGTGGCGACGGCGATCCTGCCCGTCGTCAAGACCTCGGTCCCGAGCAGCTTCAGGGGGTTCGTGGAGAGCAACGGCGTGGTGGCCTTCGAGGCGGCGCACTTCGCGTCGGCCGAGACCAAGGGCGGGCTGTCGTACGTCGAGATCCCGCACTACGGGCGCACGCTGTCGGGCGTCAAGACCATGCCGGCGACGGCGGGCTCGCAGACGCCCCGGACGGGGCCCGCGCTCAAATACGCGCTGTACTCGACCACGGGGAGCGCGTCGGCGCGGCTGGTGGTGTACCTGGGGTCCTCGCACAACCACGACCCGACGCGGCCGCTTCGGTTTGCATACTCGTTCGACGGCGCTGCCCCCGTCGAGATCAAGCCTGTGCCGGACGTGCCCATCTACCGCGAAGGCCCGGAGTGGCGGGCCGCGGTCGTGGGTGGTGGATGGACAAGCACAGTTTCCATCCCCGGTGGACTGGGGAAGGGCGCCCATGAGCTGTCCCTGTGGTTGCTGGAGCCGGGAGTGGTGGTGCAGAAGATTGCGGTCGACTTTGGCGGACTTCGGCCGAGCTCGTTCGGGCCCCACGAAAGCAGAAAGGTTTGACGACAGGAAGGAGAGAATAGTTGAACGTTCCAACAAGAATAAGGCACACGGGATCCCTGCGCACAGATGTATGTTCGATATACACCAGATGACCGAATAATCTGAGCTGGAGTTCGTGTTCGACCACAGCAAGATCACGGTGAGGTCAGTATTCGTAGGGGATAGAATCGACTGCCCCTTTGTACCTTGCCACCAAGCAAGGGGACCTGTATACATAATCATGATGTTTCCTCCATCTTCTTTTTGGTGTGCTCCAAAACTGTCTTGATGCCCTCGTCCAGGTCGGCTCGGGCAAGCATGGGCTGAGCCCATGCCACAGTCCTCGCGGCGAGCTCTGCCTTTTTCTCCGTTGCCCCCAGACCCTCCTTCAGGCGCGCGAGCGCCTCCCTGAGTGCGCCCGGGAGCGCCGGCCCGGCCAGGTTGTCGACGAGGACGAGCGGTTGCCGGACGCGGCAGTCCCACGTCGCAGGGTGGGCTGGGAACAAGTCGATCATGACATCGACGACGTGCTGGAGCAGGTCCGGGCACGACTCGACCTGCATCGTGTGGCGCGCAAAGACGTTGAAGAAGGTCTCTGCGGCAGCCGCGTCGAAGAAGCTCTGTTTGCGTGAAATGTCGAAAATCGCTCGCGGTATGGCGCCGCCCAGCGCGGGGCTCTTTTCAAGCTTCACGACCGCATCCTCGTCCACAATCTTTGGCCGTAGCTTCTTCTTTTCCAGCTCCTTGAGCGCGAGCCTGTCCGGGTCCGGGATCATGTTCTCGTCGTCATCGTCGTCATCACCATCGTCCCTCTCGTCATCGTCGTCCTTGAACTTGATCTGGTCGCCCTCGTCGACAGTCTGCGCCGCTTGCACGGCGGCCATGGACTTCTTGCCCTTGCCGTGCGCCTCGACCCGCGCGAGCCACTCCATCTCAACCCGCGCGTACTCGGCCCAGATGTCGACGCCGCGGCAGAAGCGGCAGCCGCGCATGAAGTAGGCCCGCGCGCCGTCCATGTCCCCCGCGCCGGCGGCCCTGCGGCCCGCTAGCGTCCAGAGTGACGCCTCCTGCGGGTGCAGGCGCAGCGCCCGCGTCGCCACCCGCCTCCACCGCTTGGCCGCCCCCATGCGGGCCAAGTGGGCGAGGTAGGAGCGCCAGAGGGCGACGGAGCCTGGGTCGCGCATCACACCGCGCTCGTGCAGCTGGTTCAGGCGTGCTGGTGAGGCGTGCTGGTGCGTCAGCTGGCGGACGCCGAGGCGCGCGCACCGCCGCGCTCGCAGCGTCTCGAGGCGGGACTCCCACTCGGCATAGGCAAGGAAATCGGCGGCGCGGGAGCCGGGAGAGAGGACGCGGTGCTCGAAGTCTGTGCGCTTGCGGACCAAGTTGCGGATCTCGTCCTGAGAGGCAGAGGAAGTAGTTAGCGAGCAATCCTGCCACTCGTGGGCGGCTTGTGCGAAAGGGGCGGGTGAGGGATAGAGCTCGCAACGAACCCTGTTGAAGATTTCCTTGTCCTCAAACTCTCGGAGTTGAGGAACGGCCTGCTCGAGGTAGAAGTGGGCCTTGTCCGCGACGCCCGCCATATTGGACAAACTGGCTGTCCCTTTTTGATCTGGCCGTGAGACGTTGTTTACGCTGAGCTTCGCAGCCGACAGATGACGGACACTCGTGATTTCTTCCTCTTCATCAATCAATTTTCTCTGCCCAAATCCTGAGTGGGCCACGACACTTTTTAGTGGGGCTCGCTTATCCCAGCCGCTTATCGCTAATACCAAATTGCGGGTTAGGGTTCCAACCGTTGCCCCTGGATTGCTCACCATCCATCAATATCGACCACGGAATCTGTACTTCTGGTCGAATTGCAGTCTATCTAGCTAGGTAATGTTGAACATCACTTGTAGAACTGCCTCCGGGCCCCTCAGTGCTACGGGTCTCCACATGTGCCTACTATTTTAAGCTTTCTCGTAGTCGACAGGCTTCTCCTGAACGGTCCAGAGCTTCTCGCCTTCTGATCCAGACTCGGGAGGGTATAAGCCAGAGATCATCCAGAGACGGCGTTCCGTTTCGGCGATAGTGAACTCCCTGTAATATCGAAGTGTCAGCGTATTACATCCTGTGTGCGAATCGACGCGCCGGACTCCGTGCTTACCAATCGAATCCTTTGTCCGTAAGGTGCGGCTTCAGCAGCTGGCTCAAGGTGTCTGTAGCCCGCCGGTAGACTTGATCATCTTCCTGCATTTTGCGGGCGACGTGGTTCACGAAGATTCGGACGAACGGCGTCTTGCCGACCAGCGGCTCTCCTCCGGAGAACATGTCGCCGGCCGGGAGTTGGACGAAGTTTACAGCGACATAGAACGCTGCCGGCTTTCACGGGCATGAGAACATGGAACTCGGGGTGCTCTCCCACGACTGAAAGATGGAGACTGACCTGGGAGACCGATCCTCGTGTAAAACGAGGTGATGTCAGCTGCCAGAGCACGCTTCGACTCTGGGTCCGTGAAGACTCCGGACGGATGGTGGATGAGCCAGAGAGGCATAGCTGTTTGTCGGCTAGAGGATAGTAAGGGTTAGAGGGTATCTGGAGGGAGGAGGGTTGAGATGCTGGATGAGTGGGAGATGGGGGTTGGAAGCTGAGGGCAGGCAGCGCAAGGGCCGACTTGGTGACTTTTATGGAAATTCTGCAATTGACCGGGACTCATCCGGCAGATGCGTAAAAACGCTGGCCTTTGCTGCCACCCAACCACTTTATTGAGCACCAGAAACCGTTGCACTGTCATCTTGTGCTGCTGATTTTATGATTATTGATCTAGGCCGAGGCCGGGCGACGAAACTGGCCGTTCGCCAGCACAGGTAAACAGCAGGAATATCGGCGAGAATCATTCACCGCAAGCTGGGGGATCGCTGCGAGCATATCGCTGGCCCATAGTCATGGCCGCTCAACAGAGGGAGATTAGTAAACATGGCCGACGGAGCTCTTCGTCACTAAACAGACAACGCAACGAAGGCGCCCGACTCGGAAGCATCTTTTCGGCGCTGGGATGGGTTTATTGTTGTCTTCCTTGCAGTGTCTACACATTGAAATCTGTCCTGATCCGTCATAGAAAATCATGAAAGAGAAAGTAGGGGTGAAAAATAATCATTTTGCACGTTTTGGCGGTGTAGAAAAGTACCCGATGTCTTCGGTGTAGCTCGGTTTAGATTTTTGGCAGCTTCAGAGTGCCAATCTTGGCCAGTAACCCAGCTCTCGCAGTCGTTGCTCACGCTCCCTGCGGTCGCCGCCCTTCTCTTAGACCGACCCCGCAGAGTCATGCAGTCATCCGGCCTGGTGTCCAGTCAGACGCTCTCCTCCTGCTCTGTCTCACCGGCGATGAGGTGGCCGGTCGAAAGGCACACGATAGAGGCCTGGCCACCCATATCCTCGCTCGCGGCCTTGGCCCCGGCGGCGGTGCTGAAAACCTTGGGAACTATGTCTAGAGTGCCGTCCTGGTGCAGCCCCCGGCCGAAGTTGTATAGTCGCCACTCCTTGGCCAGCAGTAACTCACGGCGACCAATCCTGACAAGATCGTTCAGGCGTGGGAGTTCGAAATCTCCCAGAGTGGTGGCGTCTTCGGGGCGAAGGAAGTGGGCGTAAAGAAGGGACAGTCGGCTGGTGATGTAAAACAGCGTGCCCCAGACAGAACGGGCCGAGGGAAGATCGGCGGCCATCCCGCTAGCCTGGAGCTGCGGAAGCGCGAGCTCGGCGTCCGACGCAGGATCCGGGAGGGCCAGAAGCTCAGCAGTCAGTTGAACCAGATTTGGCACGTCGCATCCAGGAGGATAGTAGTTTGCGACTTCAACGCCGAGGTCCTGAGAGATGCTTACATCTGCAGTTTCCGTGTTCCCTCCATTAAAGCTTCCCAGATAGAAAGAAATCTCAGAACCGTCTGTACCATTGTGCTGGTGGACCAAGATGTTCTGGGCCTTCACAACGCCGTGGATCACATCGGCGCTTGCACACTTTGCGTACACAGCATCCAAAGCCTCCATCATCTCCACCACAAACCGCAAGACTATCACCGGGGGCAAGCGAGCCCCCGCGGCCCTGCAGCTTGCAATAAGAGTGTGGAGTGTCCCCATGTTATGGTATGGGAGGTAGAACGACTCCACGGAATTCCTGAACGGCGTCAGCGACCACTGAAGGTTGGGGACTCGGCCCTGGAAGGATGCGAAATCGCCAGGGGGCTGCGCCCTGCCTCGCTCCAGTATCTCGTCCTTCTGCTCAACCGTCATGCCGTCATGATAAAGCTTATGAGCGAGCTTGCGGCCAGCAGAGTGTGCCTCGATTGCGTCAGGGCTGCTCAACGTGGTAAAGCGAGACAGGACCTGACACCCTCCCGTGCGGGAGTCAACCTCCATCACCTTCTGGACAGAGTAGGGCCAGACTGAGGCTTGATTTTCCATAAAGAGCGTGTCTCGGTCGATATCACTGAAGAGGATGGCAAAGCCGAGGTTTTCGTCTTGACCCGACATCTCGTCAGCGCCGTCACGTCCGCAAGGATTTATAAAAAGCCAAACTCTTGCAGTAGCAACCCCTTTTTCCTTGATTCGCCCTGCTAGGCTTACTTGAGCTGGTGGGTCGTACCTGTAGAGTGTGAGGTTTTGGATTCCCTCGAACATGGAGGTTATCGGCATTATATACAAGTCCAACGCATCTAATGCCCAAAGCCAAACACATCCAATCGTTATCCTCTTTCATGGGCCATAGGGGTTTGCAATTTCTTTTCCCCGCCGGATATTGATAGCAAAATGTAAACAAAGAAGGTCGGGATGATATACCTCTTTGTGAGGAAGGGGGTTTGGATGAACAATACTTCTTCCAAAGCGCTTTAATCTCAGAAGCAAGGCAGCATGCAAGACAAAGCGCGGGGCAGCTTGATGCAAAGGTACGCAACTACCTACCTACTTAGATAGCTACAAAATAGAGGGAAAGAGAGGTGGACATCCATACCCAGCACCCATCAGGCAGCCAAAGATTCGCCGAGAGCCAGCGATTCTTTAAAATACGCCTTTGATGCGCTCAAACAGCTGCACCCTTGCCCTTTTCATGCTTGATGTCTCCCGTCAATGAGTCGAATAACCCCGTAAAACGCCCAGGCGCAGACTTCCGCTTAAGCGGAAGACCGTCATCGGCTACGCACTTCCCCTCGTCGAAGCCGGCGTGTTGTTGGAAATCTGGGCCCTCGGACGGTAGACCACGGCCTCCGTCCCCTTTTCCGTATGACGCGGGGGGTTCAAGGATCCCATCGCTGCTAGGTGTGTATGGCGGAGGAGTTCCGAGTGGGTGCTGTTGTTCGTAGATATGCTTGGGCGCCACCGGCGCGGCTGCCGTCGGGGCAGGGACAGGCCTGGTCACCGTTCCAGGTTGCGTCGGGAACCAGACTGGCTGCTGCTGATGCTGCTGCTGCTGGGAGGGCTCAGCAGTGTGGAAGCCGTCATATCGGGGTTTTGGCTGGCAACGAGGGTCGAATGGACGACTGGCCCTGTTTTGTTGCTGACGAAGACGACAGGACCTCTTGCACATTGTAACTGCTTCCAGGCGGGGCTTTTTGATAAGGTTGCTTGATGATCTCGCTCCAGAGAAGATTAACAAAGGATTGTGGGGTTAGAGCCACGGGGTAACAGGCGGCGGCAAGAATGCGGCCTTTTATGGCGGGCAGCCTTGATCGGATGAATTTGCGTCGCCGCCTCGTTTCGAAATGCGCGTGTTTGTTCCAAAGCCTTGCACCATTTACCTAGCCACACCAGCGGCGCTTTTCGCGGGCAAAGATTGGTCCGATCTGCTTCTGAGCTGATCATCCCAAGGCGCCCGCGTCATGCAAGACTGATAATGGCCGGGCTTGACCAGGTACCCATTCTTAGCACCCGGGAATCTTCGGATTCTGTTCAGGAGAGCACGCCATGGCCGAACGACGCGCCCGCCACCAACTCGACGGAGCAGCCCGGCCGCGGGACATTCTACCTAGCAAGGGCGCGAGACGATGACGCAAATGATTCGTGGTTGCTTCCTCCCTACTCTATGTACCGACTCGGCGGGGGACCCAGGTAGCTGGGTTTGACACCGCCGAGGTCAATGACGACCTTTTCGAGCGCCAGGTTGGAATGCCCGAGCCAAACGCGAACCGTGTGTTCCCCAGGTTGCAGCCTACCCAATTCATAGCGCCGGAGCCATGCGCAGTCCTGCACGGCCTCCCGCCATCCCTCGGGCAGGTCGCCGCTGCTTGCCCGCGCCGCCACGTCCGCCCCTTGCGGGAGCAGCCTGTGCGCCTCCCCCACGGGGCCATCGTCGAGCTGCACCGCATACGACATGGAGTGCGCGGGGTCGAGGTCCAGCGTCATGTTGAAGTAAAGGAGCAGGACCGCAGCAGAGGAGGAAGGCTCCGAGAACACATACACCTTGTACTCGAGCGGCACGTTGCCGGTGTCGGAGGGGTTCGGGAGAGAATACCCGCTAGTCGACAAGACCACGGCGCCCTCTAGGGTCCGACCCAGATCGGGAAGCAGCTGGTAATTCACTCCCAGAGGCTGACGCGCGGCCGTCGCGGGCATTGCAATGTGGCCGTCCGCCTCGACGAAGCCACCCTTGAAAGACGAAGGGAGCCGCCGGCCGGTCATGGGGAGGTGGACCTGCTCAAAGTCGCCCTCCCGCGAGCGCACGTCTATCAAGACCTCCTCGTCGAAGTTGTCGGGTACCAAGTCCCAGTCGATCGTAACGTGGATACGGGCGTCGTGCTCCGGATCGTCTGAGCGCGGGTCCAGCAAGCCCTCGGTCTGCGACAGGCGGACCCAGGAGTTCATCGCGCATGCTGCCGTCCAATGGATCGCCAATGTTCCCCGGGCGAAGACGCCAAAATACCGACTGCTTGGACCGTACCGCGTCACGAGTCCGAGGGTGACACCTGGTACAAGATCCCTTCGAGAGGGGTGCGTCCGCTCGGACTCTTCGTTGATCCTACCGGCTCTCACCCCTTCATGCCCTTCCACGGCAACTCCCATTTGGCCCACGATCGGGTTTGAGTTCTAATTGATTCAGTCCCGGGTCATATAGCCAAGCAGAAAAATTCTACCGATACAGCAGCATACATACCTGTCGCGTCTGGACATAGCATAACCCAGAGATCATATCTCGAGATGGTGCATGCCATGTGTCGCCGTATCCCATATGTGGCTGGGACATGATGTGATTCCACTTGCCGTCCAGGAGCTCGTGGAACTACCGTCCCCGGGTCAGCAGGTGGGACAATTCAGGCCCCGGGGTTCCGAGGCAAGATTCGTTCACCTGCCGAGCTTACCTGTTCAGAGAGCATGAAATCGGCATCAAATAGCTCGAGGGCTTTCCTCGCCATTGCGTTCGTCGTGTTGCGCCGCTGGCGCGCAAACATCTGATTGCGGGCGAGGGTTATCTGCAATAGGGTGAAGATCTGCGAGGCCTTGATGGGGTGGAGGACGAGCTGGAACACGGCCGCTTTCTCGGCCTCGTTCCGCGCCCTGCTATGAAGGTTCTCTGCCACCACCAGCAACTCACTCCACCGCCTCGCGACAGTCTCTGCCTCGCCGTAGTGCAGCAGCGAGAAGGTGGTGGGCTCGATATGTTCGTGTCGGCGGAGAGATACCAGGCGGTCATAACCATGCCAGGCTGCAGCAATGTCTTGCGCTAGCGCTGCGCTGTCACCACTTCCGTCGCCGAACCAGGACTGAGCGATCGCTTTATAGAAGGACTCGATGCCGCCTGGTGCGACAGAGTCGATATCCCATGCAAGCTTCATGGCGAACGTCAGGGGAAGCTCCATCGGCTTGATGTCGCCGATGTTAAACACTAACACACGGAAGATTAGTGTTGATCGTTAGCAGGAGGGAATTGGTTTTGACATTGCACCAAGGCCAAAGCAAGAAACATACCCCAGATCCGAGATGCGCACCTCGCGTGCGCCTCCTTGAGCTGATGCCATATCTTTCCCTGGACGCCACCGCTTATGTTAAAACTGATAGAATCCGGGCAGCACAGTACAAAAGCCATGCGCTCGGAGCTGGCCAGCACGACGTAGAAGAGAGGGCTTGATCTACATACAAGTCCGTTTGGATTGATCCATTTATAGCTCCGGGGATGTCCCACGTATTCGAAGTGATAATAAATCTGGCGACACCCTCTTTGTCAGTACTGCCCAAGGTGTACAATCTCCAGCAAGTGAAACGGGGGTACAAACTCCTGAACCGCCCTTTCTCTTCATCTCCTCCCCCGTCAGAAGACGCCTTATGGAGCCAAAGTTGTCGTCAGAGAAGAGCAGCGTCACGTCTTCGGGAACCCCAAGTCTACCGCTATCGAACTGGGTCTGTACTTCTTTGTAGAGAGCGAGGAGCTCTAGCTAGGGTCAACCCCATCGGTCAGCAAGGAGAAGCCTGTGGTTTGGTGTAGCTCTTTCCGGTGAGACAAGACTTGAGCACATACGTGGTACTGCGTCCTCCCGGCCATGGACCTCCTTGAATATACGCCTTTGCGTACGAAGGACGTCCGCAACAACCGCCGCCGGATCGGGCGCCTTCATTCCCTTGTCGTACTCGCCTCGCATGCCCAGCGTCACATAGCTCTCGAGAGGCTTTGCCCGCCGAATGCCCTCCTCAAAGAACTGAGTTATCTTCTTGGAGTTGGTAGTCCAGTCCCAGCTGCCGTCTGGATTTTCGGCGAACTGATGCCTTGTGTTAGTGAACCATGCTCCAGCATCCTTGATCCATGGCTGTATAATAGTCAGATGCAAACTCAGGATGTAGCATACCCACTCGCTCGTCGCACGCTGCATTGGCTCATGGTGCGACGTGGAAATGACAATTCCCATCTCATCCGCGAGCCTTGCATTTTCAGGATCATCAGTGAAGAAGATAGCCCCCGGATTGGGGTATCCGGGCCACATTGCCGGCCACAAAAAGCTTTGATCCGGTTAGCCAGGGCAGTTTCTGCGCCATGAGAGAGATAACGGACGGCTTATAATTCTTACTTGGCCTAACATAGCAGATGCAAGGGAATCAGCCATCGGAATCATATCGACATTGCTGTCAAGTACGAGGATTTCCATCTCACCTTCAGCCGCAGGAGCAGCTCATAAACCGTCCTGTAGAACTTGGAATTGTAGCCACCATACTTTTGCAGTACCCAGCCTGTGAGCTGTAACAGCCTAGTGTCAACAGCTGCCTCTGTAAACCACTCACATGTGTCGCATCTGAGACCATATCCCCAGTTCAACCGCATCACCTACGCATGGGCTTTCATCGTTGAGAAACACTCCACGATATGTGACGGAGGGCTCCCCCTGGGACGTTACTACGGGCAGCGCAAATATCTTGGAGCGCCTGAGAGGCGGGATATCTGCCCAAAAATACCATCTTCGTTGCTGTCAGCAGAAGAAGGTACAGTGGGCAACAGTCTAGAGGGTCTCGTCTCTCCTAGCACATACGGCGAGACTCCGATCTGCTCGGAGAGAGTGTAACATCCGTAGATGGCGCCCCTTTTGTCGCTGCCAGCAACGACGAGGGCCCTGGGACAGCCAGGGAAGGGATCGTCCAGGACGGCGGTCTGGAAGGCCTCCCATTTGCCGAACAGACTATCAATTCCAAGCCTTTTGCTCAGACCCCGGATCAAAGGGCTCTGCAAACTGCCAACAATGATGGCAGTCTCTGCTGAGACCCCTTCGGCCCGGGTAGAAGAAGGGGGCGGTGAAGGGGACAGTGGGCGCTGGAACACATGCAGAGGGCGCGGGGATGAGCCGGTGACTCGGGAAAAGTCCTGGCAGAGATCCGATGCGGCGAGGAGGACGCCGGGGAAGTCGGCGCCGTCTGCGAAGATGGTGGCGTTGGTCAGGTCGAGCTGGTCGAGGCCAGCGGACGCGCCGAAACCAACGATCTGATTTTGGGCCTGCGGACCCATGACGCCGGCTGGTGTGGCGAAAGTATTTTCTTCAACTAGCTCGACTTGCTCAAGTCCAACAGATCCTAAGCTTTCGCATCAACCCCTCCAGGCTACGTTCATGTGGTTTTGGTCGGGGACTTCAGAACATGGTCAGTTACCACTTTTACCCCTCACACAGCTGGGGCTTCCAGCCGAGACCCGCGCAGCAAGAACAACGAACCAAAACTCCGAGGCAATATTCATGCAAAAACTAGACTAGCGGCTCGGTCGGCACTACCCCGGAGTTCGTGACTCGTTGGCGTGGTGAGGAAAATGTGGGGAATTTGGGGCAAAAGGACAGGCACAAGCTTGTGTGCGCCATGCCGAAGCTTGGAGCACGAGCTTTGTTTCCATCAACAGGCTCGATGGCGCGCTAAGATTCATTCTCATTGTTCCTATTCATCGGTGGTGTGATGCTCCCACACACATAGAAAGCCATTGCGTGTATGGTATTTTCGATGCTAACGCATCAGTTCTAGTAAACATAGCGGAAATTTACGTTCTCCTAAACAGTTAGGTAACAGCAGAGGATTAGCACCGGAAAACGAGTGAATCCTCGAGAAACAAGGGTGCTGGGGTTTGGGACTCCTCACCCTATCCGTAATGTCTTCGAACTGTGCGACTGACGGAACAGCTTCTCCGCTGGCAATCTGGCGGTCGCGACGCTTGTTTTGCAATATGTACCTGGATAGAACCGCATTAGCAAAGGCCGAGAAAGGAAGAGAGGAAGCCAATAACATCCTCGGGGGAGTGGTGCACTAACCAGGTCCGCAGAGCAAAGAGAGTGACGACCAGCATGACGAAGCACGCCACAATGATGGCGAGGGCAAGAAAGTAGCGCGGCGCGTCTTGAGACCGGAAGACCTGGGGGCCAATGCTGTTGCCAACCGCCCACCAGATAAAGTTGGAAGCAATCACGACGCTCTTCTTGGTCTGACCCGCGACATTGCGCGTAACAAGCGACAGGGCGAGACCGCTGCAAGCCCAGAAGGAGATCATGATATAGTAGCTGCAGGGGCAGTCATGCATGGATCAGCACGAGCACCGCGGGAGAATTTGACTGGGAGTTGCAACAGGGGACACAACCAGACGTACCTTATGAGCAGGCCAACTCTCTTGCTTGGTTCAAAAGGCTCGGCCATCAGCACGACCACGCCGGCGATGGTGGGGAGGATAGATGCCATCATGACCAGAATCGTCTGCTTGAACCGCCGATCGAGATAGACGGCTGAGAGCATGACGATGATCTGCACAATGCCCGAAACAGACTGAAGGAGCTGCGTCTCCCAGACCTGGAAGCCGAACGACTTGATAATGATGTTGGAGAAAGCGCCGAGACCGCCGGACGGGAGCGTGGTGAAGATCTGAATCAGAGCAAAGCCGTAGACCTGCGGGTCCCTCAACGCCTCAAGCAGCTGCTCCCGCCGGAAGACGCGGTTCTGGAGGCCGGTGCGATTGTCGCGAACCCGCTCGACCATGAGCTTCTTGTCCTCCTCGCTAAAGCACTTGGCCTTCATGGGCGAGTCGGGCATCCACCAGGTGACAAAGGCTCCCCAAAACACGGTCAAGACACCGTAGCTCATGAACAGGCCCTGCCAGCTGGATATCGGGCTTCCGGCCGGGATGAAGGAGAAGGCCATCGCTAGCAACCCACCGAGGAGCTGTTGGAGACCATTCTGCTCGGAAACCGCGCGCAGTCAGTCCCCGGAGCTCTTTGATGCAGTCAAGGCATATGCCCTGAGACAAAAACTAGAGTGCTCACCATCATATACCACAGAATCACCGTCGTGGCCTGTTCTTCGCGCTTGTACCAGATAGAAGATAGCAGGACAAAGCAGGGCTGGCAGACGGCCTCGAAGGCGCCGAGGAATCCACGAAGGACAATGAGGGTGGTGAAGTTGCGGGCCACGGCGTGAAGAGCAAGAGTGGCACCCCACAAAAGGATGTTCAAGCCCAGCCATTTCGCAATCGGGACCCTTGTGAGGGCGTAGTTCTCTGGGTATTCCACGCAGAGAATAACGATGTAGATGATGGTGGTCAGCCAGGAGTACTCTTGGCCTTGGAGCTTGGTGTCCTCGATGATGCCCATTATGCTCGCGTACTAGGTAACGCGTTGTGAATTAGCTTCCCTGTGTCGGTGCCTCCTCCGCCGCAAGGCTGCGACTTACAGACATGGTGCCCTTGTCCAGAGCCTGGATCAGGTAGGTAACGACCATCACCGAGAGCACCCGCATGTCGATCAGCCGCTTGAGGCGCTTGTTGGTCGGTTCATCGATGTCGACGGGCGCATCGCTGGCGTATTTGGCGACCTCGGAGTCGACGAGGTCTCCCTGTGCGCGCGGCTTGGCGACCTCGACATCTTCAACCGTCTCGGGCGCCGGCTCAACGCTCTCATTTTTTTCCATGGTGTTTCCGATCCGATCTCCTAGCGAGGGCCAGGAACGATATCACTCCGTGGCAGGCTGACGAAGCACTCGCGGTATGGATGTGAAAGGCGCACCACCGAGGCCCAAAGAACGTGTCCAAGACCCGCTATATAGGCAGGCAGGAAAAGCCCGCAAGGACTGCGGCCACCATATTCACGGTCCTAAGGGTCACATCCCGGAGATTTGCTGACATTGAGCCACTGTTGACCCGGGGCCAACATGCCTCGGCTAGACGACCGAGCCAGGCACGCGAGGCGGGTACTTACCAACAAATGGAGCTCACTCGCTTATGGCCGGCCCTCTTTTCGTGGAGACAAGCGCCGGTGGGCGATAGCAATAAGGCCGAAAAACAGGGACGCATCTAGTCTAGATGGAGTCTAGCAGGTGCCATCGATGTGAGGATCTCATGCTCCTGCAAGTCCATGTAGACGCTTGGTGCTACGTGACTCGGGGAGGCTGGGGTCCCCATCTTTCTCCGCGGGGGCACACGGCTCCACTTGCGGACGCGTGATGAATATTGAACTGGCCAAGGTCCACAATGGATAGTTCCCCAAATCCGGGGCGCCCATGGGGGGCAGATGTCCATTCAGGGGTCCCCGACCATGAGCGGTGTCCTTTCATCTGCCCCGCATCCAGACATTGCTCGTAGCCTCGAGAGAGCCCGTTGTGATCTCTCCGGAGCGCACAAGGCCCGTTAGTACTTGATACTGCACAGTTCTCAGGGGACAACAGCGACTCGGTGTGTGATTGCCAGGACGCGATGTGTGGCCCAAACAGTTCACATGATGAGAGCCGCGGAGGAAGCAATTCCTATCCCCTGCGGGCTTTGGGGCCCGTGGGAAAGAGGGTGAACCGACTTTACGAGATGCGGTTGCCGAACTTCTTGTCCGAGGGCGGAGCGTGGGACAAGGTCAATGTCTTGTCGTAAGCCCAACGCACGACGGCGCAAGCGAGACGGGCGTGACTGACATGGAAAGCTAATCATATCCGCGAACTCAAGGATGCTGCACGATCACGTCTTTGCAGGACCCCCTCATCTCCGTCTTTCCGTCTGGAGCTGCCCGGGTCTCACGCGCCCGACCTTCGCCGAGGCGACCAGCCCGGCCAATCCGTACCGCGAAGCCCGCGTCGGCGACTCCTTCGGGCCCTCGTGGTCCACCCACTGGTTCCGCCTCGAGATGGCCCTGCCGGCCGAGCTGCGGGCCGCCGAGCACGTCGAGCTGCGCTGGGACGCCGGGAACGAAGGCACCGTGTGGTCGGCCTCGGGCGAGGTCCTGCACGGTCTGACGGGCCGTGGAGACCGGGCCGAGTGGGTGGTGCCCTTTCGGGACGGCGAGGCGCACACCGTCTACATCGAGATGGCCTGCAACGCCATGTTTGGCAATGCCCCTGGGGACAACCCTGTTTTTAAAGCCAACGGCGACGGCGGGGGCGATTCCATCCTGCCCCCGGACCCGGATAAGCGCTTTGTGCTGGCCAAAGCGGAGCTGGTCTCCGTGTTCCTGCCCGCGCGCCGGCTATACTCCGATATGCACATCATCACCCAGGCCGTGGCTGAGCTGGATCCGGAGTCCTGGGAGCAACGAGAGGCGCTCAGCGTGGCGAGCCGTATCATGGACACGTTCCGCGCGGGCGACAAGGCGTCTGTGGCTCAGTGCAGGAGGCTGGCGGCGTCTTATCTAGGCGACAAGGTGGATTCGGAGGAGACTTACAGCACCTCGGGTGAAAGGGAGGCGAATGTGTTTGCAATAGGGCACTGTCATATCGACACCTGCTGGCTGTGGCCTTGGGCCGAAACACGGCGGAAAGTCGTGCGGTATGCCATAAAAAAAAACCTGTCTCTTGCAAGAAGAGGCCGTACTGACCAAGATCCAAAACCCAGGTCATGGAGCAACCAGTGCGATCTCATGGATCGCTATCCAGAGCTCCATTTTGCCTGCTCACAGGCACAGCAGTTCAAGTGGCTGAAGCAAGAGTACCCAGCAACCTTCGAAAGGGTTAAGGCCAAAGTCAAAGAGGGACGTTTCCATCCAATTGGTGGAAGCTGGGTCGAGCACGACACCAACATGCCCGGTGGAGAGTCTCTTGTCAGACAGTTCCTGTATGGCCAGCGCTTTTTCGAAAGTGAGTTCGGCCGCCGTTCAAGAACAAGCTGGCTTCCAGACACCTTCGGCCAGCCTGCTCAAATCCCGCAGCTCTGTCGGCAGGCCGGCATGGATCGATTTTTTACACAGAAGATATGTTTCAACAGCGTCAACGAGTTTCCGCACACAAGCTTTAATTGGTAAGCTATCCACTCGCCTCTGAAGGTTTGTTGGCTAGCATTGCTGACAGAGACGGGTGTAACAACAGGGCCGGGCTTGACGGTAGTCAGGTTTTAACACACATGTCGCCTGCCAATACGTATTGCGTGCGTGACTGGTTTCTTTTCACCCCTTCTTCCAAAAGAAAATAAAACGACGGGGAAAAGAGCTACACGTGTTAACCAGATTATAGGCCCACGCCAACCTGACCGAGGTCAAGCGCAGTGTATCCAAGCACAAAACCCTCGACCATGACAACACCTCCCTGCTAGTCTTCGGGAAAGGCGACGGCGGCGGAGGGCCGACCTGGAAGCAGCTCGAACGGCTACGCCGCCTGCGAGGTCTGGCCGACAAATCGGGCCAGATACCACGCGTGCACCTAGGCAAGACAGTCGACGACTTTTTCGATCGCCTGCAAGCCAAAGCTGGTGACCTGCCGACATGGACCGGGGAGCTCTATTTCGAATTACACCGAGGAGTGTACACTACCCAAGCGAGAACGAAGTTGGGAAATAGACGGTCCGAGTTCCTTTTGCGGGACGCAGAGTTCCTCGCGACCATCGCCTCCATCGAAAACTCTGGGTACAAATACCCAACGGCAGAGCTGGACGAGATGTGGCAAGGGGTGCTTCTTTGTCAGTTCCACGACTGTCTTCCTGGTACCTCCATCCAGATGTGCTATGACGACTCGGACAAGGTTAGTCATATTACCAGCAATCCCCCATCAGAAAAATCCAGGCGAGATTACTGATCAGCCCCCAATCAGGTCTACGCGAAGGTCCAACAAACCGGGTTGCAACTGCTTCGGAACGCTTGTTCTGTTCTCGGACTTGCCATTCCCGGAGACACGCCGCAGGATAAAGAGATCAGCTCGCCCACTACGGCAGTAAACACGGCGCCTTGGCCAAGAGCTGAGCTCGTCATGGCCGCCGACGGGACAGAGGCCGTTGCTCAGGGAGGCGGTACCCTTTTGTCTGTTCAGCAGTTTACCGTGGCCGAGGGGCAAAAAGGGGCGACCGTGAGGGAAGTCTCTCCAGGGGCCTTTGAGCTCGAGAACCAAGACTTGCGCGTGACGGTGGAACGGGACACGATCACCTCGGTCTACGACAAGCGCGCAAGGCGGGAAGCTCTCTCCGGCCCGGCTCGCCTGGTGATCTTTGACGATGCGCCGATTTACTGGCAAGCGTGGGACACAGAGCTATTCCACTTGGACACGCGGCGTGGACTCCAGGGCAGCGCTGCCGCCACCGCCTCGATTCTGGAATCTGGTCCGCATCGCGTCAGCGTCGTCGCCGAAACACGCATCAGCGAGCTGAGCTCGGCGCGTGTGGTCATATCGCTTTCGGCCAGCCTTGGTGGTGAGGGATACCACCCATATGTGGCATGCCAGGCAGAAGTCGACTGGCACGAAACGCACAAGTTTCTCAAGGCCGAAATACCCGTCGACGTGCGCAGCACTGAAGCGTCATACGAGACGCAGTTTGGAGTGGTGACCCGGCCGACACACTATAATACCTCGTGAGTTTTTCTTCTGCCCCCCCGCACCAGATCCGGCACCTCTGACATTTTCTGGCAGGTGGGATATGGCCAAGTTCGAGGTCTGCTCGCACAAGTTCGCCGACCTTTCGGAACACGGCTATGGCGTATCCATCCTGAACGACTGCAAATACGGGTTTTCAACCGCGGGCAACGTAATGCGCCTCAGCCTCCTCCGCAGCCCCAAAGCGCCGGACGCGACGGCAGACATGGGCAAGCATATGATCCGCTGGGCCATAATGCCGCACCGCGGCCGTCTCGGACCGGAGACGGTGCGCGCGGCTTTCAACTTCAACAACCCGCTCAGACTGGCATCGCTGCGGCAGACACCACATGAGACGGCACATGCTGTCCTGGGAAAGTTTCCCATCACGCTCACCGGCGACGACAACCTCGTCCTGGATACAATAAAGCGCGGCGAGGATGACGCGGATGTTAGCCGTGGGGGTCTGCCGATACGACAGCCGATGGGGTCCAGGTCCGTCATCATCAGGGTGTACGACAGCCTGGGCGGTCGTGGCGTTGGACGAGCAGAGACGCGGTGGCAGCTGTCGCAGGTTTTCAAGACGAACATACTGGAGGACGACGGTGAGGAGGTGCCATTAGAAGCCGATGGCCACGCATTTGAGGTGCAGGTCTTGCCCTTCCAGGTGCAGACGTATCGGTTGGTATTGGCTTGAGATATCGACTTCCTGAAACGCATGCCAAACGGACCTGTCCGCTTCAGGGATGGGAGAAGCATTGGTGAACAAGTTTGCCACATGTTTGGTTCCGTGCTACATGCCTGAGACAAATTGGCGTGAACAGCAGTGCTGGAAGATATGGCCAACATATCTCGAAATCGCCTGCGAGATTGTTCGGTTTGGCGCGGAAAAGTACGGTAGACAGTAAGCTATGCAAAAATTGAATGTGAAGTGTGGAGAGGAAGATCAATTTGGGGCAGAGAAATTTGGGTGGTCAGTGCGGCATTGAGCTTGCTCCATGAGCCAGGATGATCGCCATGATGTGTCGCGCTCCAGCTCGAATCGTCCAAACCGTCAGGGGTGGCTTCCCTACACGTTGGAGAACCTTCACATTCAGATCTAGGCCGGCGACGGAAGCCATGGCACCCAAACGCAAGTTGAGCGCCCTCACAGACAGCGCCGCCAACGCTGACGCTGCGGCGCCTCGCCGATCCTCGAGGCGTCTGAAAGGCGCGGACCCAAACAGTGGGACTGGCGCGTTGCTGACAGACGAGAAGGCTGTCAAGAAGACTGGCTCAGCCGCAGTAAGAAGTTCTGGGTCGGAGATGGTGGGTGATGAGGTAAAAAAAAAAATTGCACTGACATGGGTGCATTGCAGAAGAAAGGCAACACAGTTGGTAGGGCGCAGGCGAAGCCATCCCCAGCAGCTGAGAAAAAAGACGCGTCTTCAAATGGCGACGCCGCAACCAAGGACGTCGCAGCAGACGACCAGGAGAGGCGGTACTGGCTGATGAAGGCCGAGCCCGAAACGCGGCTCGAGAATGGCCACGACGTTAGCTTTTCCATCGACGACCTCGCATCCAGAACAGAACCGGAGCCATGGGATGGTATCCGGAACTATGTTGGTACGCGTCGGATGTTTTCTCTCCATCGGGGGCACAAACCAACCTAACTAATTGATGCCGGCATCTCGCAGCGCGCAACAACTTGAGGGCCATGAAAAAAGGCGACCTAGCCTTCTTCTATCACTCCAACTGCAAAGAGCCCGGCATTGTGGGGACCATGGAGATCGTCCAGGAGCATTCTCCTGATTGTGAGTTCTCCAATCCTCATCTTGAAGGATGCCCATTCCTCGCTCAGCCCGCACCTAACCAGCAGTCATTTCATTCATCGCCTTCCTATCCAGTGTCGGCACATGATCCCAAAGCTCCTTACTACGACAAGTCTTCAAAGCCATCGGACCCCAAATGGAGCGTCGTGCACGTCGTGTTCCGGAGCAAGTTCGCGGGGAGTATCACGCTCAAGGAGCTCCGCGAGATGGGCGGACCAGGCAAGCCGCTTCAGAACATGCAAATGCTCAAACAGACTCGCCTGAGCGTCAGCAGCGTCTCCAAGGAGGAGTGGGGTCATCTTATGGCCGTGGCGGCCGAGAAGAGTTCGGTAGTTGGCGGCGAATAGGGATCATGTGCGTTTAAAAGGCGAGGCGGTCCCAAATCTGGGCAGCGAACAAAAGCGGGCCAGGAGAAACTAAGCCACCACCCAAGAACGGAACAGCCACACAAATTCAGGGGAGGCACAAAGAGATGTAAACGACCAGATCTCCAAGCAACATGCAAAAAGGACGAATTGGGGATCGAACCCAAGACCTACGGATCTGCAATCCGTTGCTCTACCGCTGAGCTACTCGTCCAACCACGGTCCTGCGCCTTGTTCGGGGCGCTTATAAGCCTGGGGTGGAATTTGTTGTTTGTATGGATATAGTGGAGAGTGTTGAGTGCTACCAAAAATGTCCATTCCCGCCGGATTTGCTTTCCGAAGAGCACGCGGCAGGTGGAGGTGACGAAACACAGCGATCCCCATGTTAGGGAAAAGGTATGTCGTCGACTTTTCGAGATCGGGGGCTTGATAATTTGGTCCTCCACATTCTGCAATGTAAATAATTAAATGGCCGCCCACAAGGATAACGGACTGCCTACTTCTCCCATCACCCATACAGGCTTTTCCCAATTTGCCGCCCTGTCCTATCGTACACCGCATCGGATCCCGCTTCCGGAGGAAGCCGGCAGCATGTAATCACGCCGCATGTAACCGATCCAATCGTGCTCCAAGACCATCTATATGGAGCAAGGGCCACGCCTGCCGGTCAGAGGCGCCGACCACGGAGGCGTCTGAGCTAGCCCGCCCATTTGTGAGCACGGGAGAAACGGTGTTATCTGCTGGACTTGAGATGAATGTGGGAGACTGTGGGTGTGCGTGCTTGCCCCGGAAAGCTGGAATAGGGCAGGCCTGGACAAAGAGGAATCTGTCAGGACGACGGGGATGGATAGTGACAGAGCCCATCAGCTGCCCATGAAAGATGCCCGCTTCACGATAAAAGGAGAGGGATGAATGAATGAATGAATGAAAGCAGCCGAGTAGGGAGGAATTTGGCAGATTCTGATCCACGCTGCATATCCCCTCCTGAGTCGCGGGAGCTACGGCGAAGGGGAAGGCAAAGTTGGATTGCATGTGTGGGCAGGGGACCGCATGGGTTCGATGTGATGTGTGCTTGGTGCGCGTGGGGAAACGCCAAGTGCTGGGTTGATGGATGGGGTGGCTGCTGCTCGAAACGATGGGAAGCACAAGCGCCAACAAGGTGGATTCGTGCTTCACTCGCACGATAGGATAGGTGTAGGCAAACGATGATGGGTCACGCTGGGCGGGCGGATCGGAAGAAAAGAGAAAGGGGAAAGAGCAGACCAAGAAAATATGCGAGGGTCGTCACGCCAATCCACACTTCCCGAGAAGAGCGCGTGGCTTTTTTGTGACCCTGCTGCTGCCGTCAGCGATGGAAAGCAGATCGGGCCGTGGTGGGCGGGACAGGCTGCGGCTGGATGGGGGTCGGTCACGAGCGAAGAAGGGGGCGGGCGCGCGGGCGCCCTGACAGGGACCAGGCAGACGGCGAAGAGTCGAGCAGACATGGAACGCGGGCACGCCGTCAGAGCGCCACAACATGGAGCTAAATCTAGGAGAATTGCATGGTCAAAGTCGCGAAAGCTACCAGGCGCCAAAACGCCGTCTTGAACATCGGGGAGGCGGATTGACGGGTGTGTTGTAGTGGGAGACGGTGGCAGACGAAAGCGTCAACGAGGCAGGACCGAGGAATGGATGCGTCGTGGAGGGAGGGGTAGCGGGAACGATAAAATAACAACAAAACGCCCAGGGCAAAAGGGGGACTGCTTGGAAAGAAAAATGCCAGGCTTTTCAGATCTGGTGTTGCCTCGCCCAAGCTTAGCCGGTTTTCCGGCAGGTTGGGCGGGGAGAGTCGAGCGTAGGTTGTTCGACAGTCTTGTTCTGATGGCTCGTGGCATCCCATGTCTTGCCTTCCCTTGTCTCGTGCGGAGATTTTTTTAGTGACTCTGGACCTGACCAGCCCAGGAGGAACAGCCGAGCAGGTACCCAAGGCCCGGTACCTTATTGCTTCCACTTCACAAAAAGCCCAACTGCCCCCCCGTCACTCACCCTTTCTCGCACAGGACGGCACTCTTTTCTTTTCTCTTCCTTCCCATCCATCCTTCTTTCCTCCCATTTCTGCCTCCCCTTTGCTGTTGGTCGCCCTCTGTTCTGCTTCCCACCGCCGTCTTTTGTCCTCCGTGCTGTTGTTGCCCTCTACCTACTTTCTCCCGCCTATCGCTTACATACACGACGCCCCGACCGCTGTTCGTTTTAGCGCGGCAGATTGGGCCTACTTACACACCTACGACTGCACAGAGCGGCCATGCGAGCAGCGCATCGATATCCCGGGAATCGACATTTCGCAACAGGCCGCGAGGCACACCAAAGTCCGAGCAAGACGAGCAAACAAAAAAAAAAAGTTGAACATTCGTCAAACGGCGGGTGGCCAGGTGGAATTCAGTCGCTCAGTTAGGGCCCCGCCCTCCAGGCCTGGGGTTCAAATGACGATGGACCAGGCGACTGGGCGTGCCAACCTGGGTTCAAGGGTCGGTTGACCTGCATGGGGGTCGGCCCTATCCAAGCACCACACGACCATCCATCTCATACGGCAGCGGCAGCCCAAATCCAGCGCTCCAACGTGGACACCGGTCGCATTTGGGCCGAGGCTGGGATGCTTTGGTCCAATCTTTGCGCAAGGAAGAACCATCGACGGTCGATTTCCCTCCTTCCGCCGTCCCCTTTTCTCTCCCGCTTGGCTCAGCTGGGGGTTCGGGGCATGGTGGCGGGATGCCCATATCGCCGGCACGAATGGAAACACTCCGGAACTGGAGGAACTAAAACCAACCCACTTTCGATCCTCTCCAAGACAGGTAGCCCCAGGTCGCTGGGGCGGTTTAATTGGCGGGGCTCGATGCCCGCGGAGCCAGCAGCGCCAATGCCGGGGACCTGCACGAAGCCTCCAGGCAGGCTGCATGCAGAGCAGACATGCGTCAGTCGAACCAGGCATCGATGCTATCAGCCCGCAGCCCGGCCAGTCCGGCTTCTGGCTCAACTTTTTTTTTTTTTTTTCCTTCTCATCACTGCCTCGGGCGGTAAACTTCACTTCTGGTGGCTTTCGTCCATGCTTTTTCGCTGGCGAGGCCAGTTTCCCACAGAGTTGGACGATTTGCATCGTTGTCGGTTTGCCCTAGGAACCTAGGAACGCCACTTACCCGCGAAAAGCTCTGAGGCGCTTTCTTCCGGGGCCCAACATGGAAGTAGAGAGGTGCTTGGTCACTCGAGTGGCCGGCGCTGGCCTCCATCTTTTCTTCTTCCAGCTTGGCCCTTCATGCTGGCAAGAAAGGGAGGAGTCACTCTCGCCGTCCCTCCCGATGGTCGAATCGCCAGACTCAAGACGACGCTGCCGGCGGGGTTTTGGACCTGGTCTCAAGCATGCCATTCGACTGTTTCGGTCCCTACATGAGCGTGCCATGGACCCAATTCTTGAGCACACTGTGACGACTTTTCGGAGTTGAACCGACTGGCTTGCTTCTGTTATAGCCTGAGCGGACCACTCCGATGCTCCCCTGAACCCGTCGCGCCCGCCGACCTCGCTCGTCTGTTGTTCGCCAGCTAAACCCCAGGAATCAACTTGAAGCAGCTTTGGTACGTCCGATCAGCGTCGCGAGGGGCTCTGGAAGGCAGAGTCATCACCATTGACTGCGGGTGCCGGGTAGACATATCTCACTCGCATTCACAGTCGGCTCGGGGCCTTGCAAAAGCAAACGGCTGGGAGTATGCGACGGCTGTGAGTTGCCGACATCTCCTGTACCGGTTGATATCCATCCCCCCCCCGTCCCCCAGAACCCTCGAAAGGAACAGGGATTGCGGCATCGTCAAGTTATCGGCCGCGTCTTCCCAGCACCCAAGCCAGTGCTACTCAAGTGCAGGCGCAAACCAAAGAACGAGAGCCATCATCATTCCTCGGGCATATTGAAAGTGAGAAGAAAACCAGACAAGGAAACCAAGGGATATTCACGTCTGGAATTTGACATCCGTCCAGCTGGTCGGACGTTCAGATCTATAGCATGTCATCCTGGGTGGTTCTCATGTCAAGAGACAGACGTCAAGCGACCGTTGTTTTCGTTGCAGCTAACGCAGGCAGAATTGGTCGCTGGTGTTTTTGGCAGCCCGGTTCCCCGTCGCGTCGACTCGCGCGCAGCCTCCGCGGCGGGCTGATGCTGTCCAAGTCAACAAACGGGTCTCGACTGGCAATGCAGATAACACATCGGGTGCAGCAGCAGCGATTCGGCTAACGCCAGTGTGGGGCCTCAACTTGCTCGCTAGCAATTTTGCCATTGGCCGCTCGGGCCACACACTCGTCTCGCTTAACTTTAGCTAGTCCCGAGTGGGACTAGCGCCCACGGCTCGCGAGGAGCACAGGTCAGGCGGGAACAGCGGCGGCCAGCAAGAGCGCAACTCTCTCGGTTCACGGGTTTACACAGTTCAGTCCATCCACAACGCGCCTTAGGTAAGACCTGCCGCTCTTTCGTTCCGCCTTCCCCTGTTCTATAGATGCGATGCCGTTCATCCTCTACCCCGTGACTTTCGTCCTCGACGCTTTCTTTTGATGGGACGATCGCTGCATGGTGGTGGTGGTTGATGGTTGATTGCCAGCCTGCCTTGGCTGTCCTTCCTGCTGCTTTGGCCCGACGGGTGGTCTCTCTGCCAAATGACTGACCGACCGCGCGCCAAAATTTTCTGCCCTGCTCCCTCGTCCTGCACCTACCTGCACTGCAACCGCTGGCTGCCCGGTTCTGAGCCTTGAGTGAGACTGAGACTGGGCCTGAGCCTGGATCTGGGCCTGCCAACACTCTGCCTGCCTGCCTGCTTCTGTCCTCTCGCGCGCGCACGCGCACAACCCACCTCGCAAATCCCTGCTACTCTTTTGCTGCTCGAGTTCGAGGTTGCAAGCCTGGGAGTCGCTGCGACCGTGCTGCTGACGGGTCCTTTTACCATCCCCCCCGGCCAGCCAGCGCCCCAACCACCGATCGCAGCAGGACAGAACCAGAAAAAAAAAACGCCCCCATTAGCACCGCAACAAACCACACACATTCGCGACGCGCGCGACGACTCCATCGCGACAAGCGTCTGCCGTGCCACTTCCCATCCTTTTTCGACACTCTACCATCCATACCCATCACTGGCATTCATTTCCCAATGGTCGCTGCTAACCCCGGGGCCCCGTAGTCGCCAGATGGGTTCGGCCATCCTCTCTTCGCTCCTCACCACCTCCAGCCTCCGCGTCCGCCAGCCATGAGCTCCTGGATGAACGACGCCGCCGCCGCCTCCGCCGTCCCCAACCACAATGGCAATGGCTTTGGCGCACACCTCAACGACCCTTCGCAAACCCCCGGCGTCATGATCGATCCTTCGGCGTACATGGCCAACGCGGCCCAATTCAATCCCGCCGCCGCCCAGTTCGCGAGTCCTCAACAGATGCTCGCCCTGCAAAATGGCGCGATGCGCAATCCATCGCCATCCTTCCCCAACCCCGTCTATCAAACAAACTCGGTCATACCTTCCAAGCGACCTCGCCCGAGGGAAGATAGCATCGCGGGATCGCCCAGGCCGGCCCCAGGCATGGCCCAGACCTCACGGGCCGAGACGCCGCAGCAGGCGCACTATGCGAACTACCCACAACAGCAGCAGACTCCGGGCCCGGGTCAGCCGTCGCCGTACCCGCACTTGCAAAATGGTTCTGCGAACGCGACGCCGTCTCCTATAATGAGCAACCAGATGCGACCCGGTAGCGTACCCCAGCGAGTCTCGACCACCTCGCCGCACCCTTACTCGCCCGCCGCGCAAAACTTCGGCGCACAAGCGTCTCCGGTACCCTCAGAGCATGGGGGCACACCTCAACCCAATAACTTCATGCCTCCTGGTGCATTCCCCCAGGGGTTCGGCCAACATTACGCGCCGAGCCCGACGCCCCCGCGACCGTCGCCGAGCCACATGGGTGGGCAGATGCCCGGACAGATGCCCGGGCAGCTGCCGGCGCAGTTGGTGCCTCAGCAGATGGGCCAGATGCCGCCACAAATGGGCCAGATACCGCCACATATGGCACAGCAGATGGCGCAGATGGGGCAAATGCCTCAGCAGATGGGCCAGATGTTCCCTGGGCAAATGCAGCAGCTGAACCCAGGGCAGATGCCGCACATGCAGCATATGCAACAACAGCAGATGTCGCAGGCGAGGAACCCGATGGATCAGCAGAGGCTCATGTATCACCAGATGCAACTTCAGCGACAGCTGCAGCAACAACAACACCAGCAGCAGCAGCAGCAGCAGCAGCATCAACAACCGCAGCTCCAGCAGCCCCCACAGCAGCCGAAGCCGCAACATCCACAGGCTCAGCAACAGCAGCAGCAACCACCGCAACAACAGCCAATCTCCCAACCGCAACAATCGCCGTCTCAACCATCCCCGGTGCCACCATCCCCTGTCCAGCAATCGCCGATACAGCCGTCGCCGATGCCGCCTCAGACGCCCCAAGTGCATCCCCAAGCAATGCAAGTACCGCCCCAGATGCCCGTTCAAGGCATGCACCCGAACCGCCCCATGATGGGCAGGCCTCAGGTGCCCAATGGTCAGATGGCGGGGAGCCCCATGCGACCGCAACCCGGGCAGGTCATGACTCCTCAGCAACAACAGGCAATGCAGCGTGGCGGGCAGCCGACACCGGAGCAGTTTATGGAACGGTTGAGCCAGTTCATGAACTCGAAAGGGCTGCCGCTCGATCCTAATCCGCTAGTTGCCGACCGGCCCGTCAGTCTGTGGAACTTACGCCAGGCTGTTGCGAAACATGGGGGGTTCCGGGCAGCGCATCAGAACAATTACTGGGGCAGCATTGCGAATTCGCTTGGCTTCCATCCTGTGCAGATGCCAATGGCTCCGGGCCAACTCCGCGCCATATATGAGCGTAATTTAATGAAGTTCGAAGACGCATGGTCCTCGAGCAGGGCAAAACAGATGCAACAGCAGCAACAACAGCAGCAGCAGCAACAGCAGCAGCAGCAACAACAACAACAACAGCAGCAGCAGCAGCAGGCTCAACAACACCCGGGGCAGCAGGCTGGAATGCAAGTTGCGACCCCCGGCACGCCTACGAGACCGGGCATACCTCACGGCCAGATGCCGCCGGGGCATATGATGCAGCAGCCTGGCCAGCATCCCGCGATGGCCCATGGCCAAGGCATGACCCCGATGAAGCAGATGTCGCAGCTAGGTGTTAATGGCTTCGTGCAGCCCCAATCGCAGCCCATCGCAATGCAAGGTCACTCGAGAAACAGCCTCTCCCGAAGCATTCAAGGAACGCCAACCCACGATGAATTCGCACACCCTTCCCCGAGTGCTATTAAGACGCCGAGGACGTCCACGTCGGGACCCTTGCCACACGACCCGAGTATCAAGATGGAGCATCAGCTTATGAGCGCCCCTCAGCCGCCGGAGAAGGACCCTGATACTTATTTCCCTCTGAAGCGAAGCTATCAGGATCGTGGCCACGTTACGCACGGCGGAGTTCCTGTCGGTGCCTGGGATGATCTCGCCTCGAAACTTCTGGAAACAATTCCTGATGTGCCGCCTGTCGAGCTCTTGGGGAACATCGACATCCTCGCTCTCTGCCGCAGCCTGCAGTCTGGTATCCGCGCCGAGGTGCGGAATGCACTCGATTCACTCGCCACGGTTACGGCGGCCGAGTCCTCAGGGCTACACCTGCAAATCGATCTCGGACGGACGGATGAGCTGGTGGAGTGTCTCTTGGAATGCGCCGAAGACCAGATCGAGATCTTGGTGGAAAATACGGTCGAGGTATCCGACGAGGTTCTCATCACACCATATCAAGATGTCATCCGGGCTTGCTGGCTCGAAAACACAGGTGTTCACGAGGCCCATCCTGTGGGATCTTCCGAGTACGAGGTGGAACGAGCCGTGGACCACTTGATATGCATCACGACAATCCTCCGGAACCTGTCATTTGGAGAAGTCAACTGGGAAATCCTTGCGGATGAATCCGTCGTCAAGTTCTTTTGTGTCATGTTACGCTACTTGGGCACACGCAACATGCTGCTCCGGACCCACGCCAACACGCTGGACTTCATGAAGGATGCTGTCATCATCCTCTCCAACATATCCACGCACATCGAGGTGCCTGGGAGGGAACAAGCACTCTGCTTCCTCCAGTTCCTCCTAGCGTTTGCGCCAGCACCGGCGCCCTGCCTGACCGGCGATCAGCTTGTCTTCCCTCCTTACCAACCCAAAGTCCAGCCGTATCTGCCGGCTGCCGTGGACGCACTCGCGAAGCTTCTAGTCAGCAGGGAGCAAAACCGGACCCATTTCGCGGCTCTCTACGCTAGCGAGGCGTCGCAGGCGCCAGCTTACGATTTGCTCACTCGGTCGTTTGGGCTGGCCATCTCTGTCGTTCCAGACTTCAACCTCGAATCTCGATCACCCTTGCCTGATGCGCGCAGGCCTGTCCTAATGCAGGGCCTTCTCGCCGCACAGACACTCGCCGCCCTGGCTCCCGGCCAAGACTCGGGTGTAACTCGCAGCTGGCTTTCGTGTGGGAACGGTCTCTCGCAGAACCTCATTCATTTGGTGAAGAGGTTGGGTCACCAGTTCGAAACGGCGCAGATGGTCGTCCCACCGCCGCAGCGAATGCCACGTTCAGGCCGCGGCCCCGCCCCGCCGCCACCGCAGCCTCGACATACGGAAAAGACGATGGAGCTCGTTTATATGGTCGTACTGGCCGTTTCGCTCCTCCGACGGCTCGCAGAAAAATCAAGAGACCCGTCCGACCCCATCGGATCGATTCCGCCCAATGCGCTACCCAGTCGAGCCACTCTGCTTGATATGCTGGCGATGCGAAACCCGGAGTGGACTAGTCATGGAATGCTCCAACAGCTTGTTGCTTATGCTTCGCTTGAGGACTGCTGATACGAGTGGTTCTGTCATGGCCGACCGGAGCCTCTTTTTGGGTAACTCGGGCCCTACGCCCAGCACTCTTCCGGTCCGAACTACCCCGCTGAGCCGTTGGCGCTTTACATTGGCTGGCATGCTTGGAGACGTTTAAATTTTTTGCGCGCGATCAAAAGAAATTGGCATCAGGGGCGTAGGGATACATCGGTGTCGGCCTTTTGTTGCTTTGGTGTACAGTGGGTTTAAACGGACAGTGTCATGATTTTTGATAGGGCTGGGAACGGCAGTTCGTGCTGGGGGTGTCTCCGTTTTTACTTTCCTTTCTCGCTTTCTTTTCTTCGGAATCTCTTCCCTTCACCTGTCATCTATCTATCGTCCCTTCACTACCCGATGGAACGAGAGGGGGAGACGGTTCCAAGTGTTACTAGTTGCCGCCATTTGGTGGTTGTATATGATCCAGCCTACATTGTTTCGTATGAACCTCTGCCTTGGCCACAGGCATCTCTTTGCGACCGATCACTCTGATATTGATATGGCCGGGTGTCCGCAATGTTTTCTGTCGTTTAGTCGGGTTGAGTCGAGGCGGGCGGAGCTATTTCATATGCCCTTCATCCCAGCCGGTCCACGGGGTATCTCAGACTGGGTCTATGGATTGATTGCCGAGAATTGCTCCAGCTCAACCACGGTATACAGCAAAGCTGTGCCTCATGTCCTGGTTACCAGGGCCTATGACGCTATGAGTTTGTTCTTGTGCAATCTCATGATGCTCACGCCAGAGATTAAAACAGGCGGAACCATTGGATCACACGGCTCATTCAGAAGCCCATATTTTCCAAGATGGGCTTGAGCTGGGCTTTGACATGACCCTGAATACGGAGCATGAGGAAAAGGTTCCTCTCTGGTTAGCAAACCAGTCGGTCTCATGTCCAGATAGGTAGGTAGGCACGGCTCTATTTTTTTTTTTTTTTTTTTTTTTTCCTTTTTCCTCTCGTCTCCAGCCTCACCTTTATCCTGATGTGGTTTGTCCTTGGGTTCACTGCGATCTTGTCGTCGTCCATCTGCAGCTCGCGCATGAGCTCGAGCTTGAGCGCGTGCGCGTCACCCTCGATCTTCCTCAACATCGTTCTTGGGCCTGTCTTTTTGTCTTCGTATATGGGCAGGTTGTTGGACGGCGAGCGGGCGACGAAGTAGCCGCCCACGTGTTTCGCGGCTGGTGCGTCTTGGGTTGCGGCTGGCGTGCTCGGCGTCGCTGCTGGGGTGTCGGCGGCAGCGGCGGCATCGGTGGCTGTCGTCGTCGTGGCGGAGCTGTAGGTTCGCCTCGCTGCCCGTGGCGCGATGGCCAGTCTGCTTGCTGGCGCGAGCCTGAGGGGGGTGGCGCGGAAAGCCCACGGGATGCGGGAGGCGGCCATTGTGCGAGTTGCTTGTGCTGTCGGCTAGTTTCTCTTCTGAAAGTCGCCCGCGCCCTTTCTACCAATGCCAATGCCCATCTGGTGATGCAGCAGTTGACGCCAGCGTGAAGCTACGGGTTGGAAGAATCTTGACCGCCCAGCGGCAGAAAGAAAATCATCGGCGGCGGAATATCCCGGCATTCCGTCGCGGCTTGGTGTGCAAGGCGGGGCCGCACACCAAAAATTCGCACGATTGCTGGACCCAAGTAAAAATTGCAGCCAGCGCGGGCGTGCCCCACGAAAGTCAGCATCCCCCACTATTTCCCAGTTCGCCCTACCACAACAAATAGCGTCAGGAAGGCTTTGGTGACGACGACGACGACGACGATTGTTCTGGATCAACCAGCCGTGCATCTGGGTCTGGACGTACGCTCATTCGGCCGGCTGCCCGACGAACAAACCTCAGGCCAGCCGACGGCGGGACCGCCCCTCCCATACCAAGCCTCCAAGATGGCAGCGCCAACAGCGGGCGAGGAGTCGCTCTCCGAGTTCGACCTCCTGCCCAAGCTGGTCAGCCACCTGGACCGGCATCTGATCTTTCCGCTGCTGGACTTTACGAGCAACCAGTTCTACGATGAGGAGACCAACGAGCCCAAGGACGCCGAGAAGGCACTCGAGATCACCAAGGCCAAGTACGAGCTGCTCAAGAAGACGAACATGACGGACTATGTCGCCAACCTGTACTGCGAGCTGGAGGGCATCGACGAGCCGCCCGCCGAGTTTGCCGAAAAGAGGCAAAAGGTCATCGCGCGCATGCAGCAGTACGAGGACTCGGTCGCCAAGCTGCGTGACCTGCTCGACAACGAAGAGGTCACTGGGAATCTGCGGAGCGACAAGGTGGCCAACTTGGAGTACCTAAAAAAGGACCACGATGTAAGGACTCTCTTTGTCTGCTTGCCTGTGTCGAGAATCCATCATGCGCGCACGAGTTTCAGGCTTTTAACAGAATGGTTACTTTTCCGTCCAGGTCACGATCGAAATGGTCGACGCGCTCTACGACTTTGGCAACTTCCAGTACAGCTGCGGCAACTACTCGGGCGCTGCCGAGCTGCTGTACCAATTTCGTGTCCTGTCGACCGACAACGACAAGGTCTCTGCGGCGACGTGGGGAAGGTTGGCGTCGGAGATTCTCAGCGGCAACTGGGAGGGCACCATGGAGGAGCTCAAGGGCGTGCGCGAAGGCATCGACTCAAGGCTCTTCAACAACCCGCTCGCGCAGCTGCAGCACCGCACCTGGCTGATTCACTGGGCCCTGTTCCCGCTCTTCAACGACGAGTCGGCCCGCGAGCCGCTGCTTGAGATGCTCTTCTCGCCCAACTACATCAACACCATCATGACGAGCTGCCCGTGGATCCTGCGCTACCTTGCGGTCGTCGTCATCGCCGGCAGGGGACGCGTGCGCAACACGGGCATGCACCAGAAGCAGCTCAAGGATGTCGTGCGCGTCATCAAGCAGGAGGGGTACGAGTACTCGGACCCCGTCACCGACTTTGTGCGGGCGCTCTACATCGACTTCGACTTTGAGGAGGCGCAGAGGCAGCTCCCCCGGGCCGAGGAGGTGCTGCGGACAGACTTCTTCCTCATCTCGACGACCGACACCTTTGTCGACGCGGCAAGACACTTGTTCTTCGAGTCTTACTGCAAGATCCACGCCCGCATCGACCTCAAGCGCCTGAGCGAGCAGCTCGGCCTCAACGTGGACGAGGGCGAGAAGTGGATCGTTAACTTGATCCGCGACACGCGCCTCGACGCCAAGATCGACTTCCAGGAGGGCACCGTCATCATGAACCATCCTAACAGTAGTGTCTACCAGCAAGTCATTGAGCGCACCAAGGGCGGTTTCTTCAGGACTCAGGTCCTCACGGCGGCCGTGGCTCGCTAGGAGGGGGGCCAAAAAAAGAAGGAAACACAAGAAAAAGAACAAAAGAAAAGCGAGTGACAGTAATGCACAATGGATCATTTGTCCTCGGCTAGGCCAGCCAAAACGATCTCCATCCGCCAGCGCTTACGACCATGCATACACTTTCCCAACTAACAGTGAGAAAAGGTACGGCGTTTAGATGTTATGTTACACTTGGGCAGACCCGGAGGTAAATGAGTATCTGGCCTTGTTTCGTTTTGGAAGACGGACAGGTTATGGGGATTGCATTCCGGGCGGTGTTATGGGCTCTGGGGGTTTTATTTTTATTTGTTTATTGTTTTCTTTTTCAACCCTGTCCTGGACCGGCGGCTTGTGTCCTGTTTCCATGATAGCGCGGCTTTTCTACCAGCTCTACGACCAGGAGGAGTACAGCCCAGCCCTCTCGTTGGCTGTAGCTCGTCCTGCCTACCAGTCCCTGATAGATACCAGCGAGAATCTTCAGCGCCATTCATTCACGATCCATAGGGCGAGCTCTATCACCGCGAAACGGGAGATATGATCGATTCCAAGACGCTGAACATCCCCGTTTCCCGTGTTGGGCTCCATGACTCTGTTCAATAGTCACCAGACCCAATGCTACATAGTTCGTTTGGCGCAGAAATAGCTTGTGTAGTGTTTTTTTTTTTTCGTCTGATTTTGCTCCCGGGGCATAATGATGGTGATGACGACCGTGGTCATAAACCCGTTCTCTCATGCCGGGAAAAGCTACCTATGCAAAAATACAAGCACGACAAGACGAACAGGGGTAAACAACCTATGCTTACTTCTTGCTTTCCTGGTATATCTTGACGTAGTTGAACAGCCAGTATGCCTCCTTGTACGCCTGCGGGTTGGCGGCCACGTAGGCTTCGCAGGTGCCTCCGGGGGCGGAACGGCACTGCGGCCAGCCGTCGGTCTGGGCCTTCCAGTTGTAGACGGAGCTGCCGCAAAAGGTGGTGTTGATGATCTGTATGGATTCTCTCTGTCAGTACATACGCTTTCTCTGTACCCAATCTAGGTATCTACAAAGAAGAAGAAAAAAGGGTCTGGGCAAACTTACGATGGTCAGGTTCTTGAAGATCTTTGAAACGTTGCACGTCTTGCTGGTCGGGAAGTTGACCATCAGGTTCGGCCAGCCCGTGGTGTTTGGCTTGCCCATGTTGATGTCGAAGGGGATCTTGCCGCGCGGGTGGAACCAGATCTTGATTCCGTCCGCGTTGAGCTGCATCGCGTAGACGCCGCCGCCGTTCTTGTTGAAGCCGTCGCCGTACGTGTCCTTTGGCGCCGTCAGACCGCAGCCGGCACTATAATTTGTCGAACAAAAAGGTTAGTTCGCCTCCCAAGCAGCAGCAGCAGCAGCAGCAGCAGCAGCAGCAGCAGCAGCGGTTTAGGCTTCACTACTCACGGGTTCTTCACCACGCCCTCGCACCTCGGGCCGGCGTTCATGTCGCAGTCCGAGCGGGCTTCGTTCCCCTTGAGGTTCGGGAACGAGCACTGGCCGCACGTGTGCAGCGACATGATGTTGGACGTTTGGCTGGGCCAGCCACCGCCTTCGAGGATGTCGATCTCGCTGTACGGGTTTTCGGCCGCATTGTATGCCCAGCTGTCGAGGTGATTTTTTTTGTCATGTTAGAAGAGAGAGTTTCGTATCACAAGCGGATGATGTTTTGACCAGGGGAAAACGGTAAAGGAGAAGTGAACCAAAAGGATGGCTGGTACGTACAAGGCCGGCCAGGTACCGCACGCGTTGCCGGGCATGTGCTGGATGTCGATCAGCATCAGGCCGCTGTCGAACGTCGACTTGGACTCGAGCCGCACCGCCTTGCGGCCGGGGCCCTTGGGGCTGAGGGTCGTGTTGTAGTCGACGCCGACGTAGAGCTGGTTGCCGCGGTAGGCGATGAGCCCGCTCTTGATGCCCTCGTCCCTGCTGACGTAGTTGACGAAGCCAGAGGTCGGGTCCCCGGCTGGGTACCCTAGCTTCTGGAAGAATGCCCTCTGTATTTGTTTGGTTGTCTCTCAAGTTAGTTGTTGTCGCTACGACATCTTTCCCCGTCGCAAGAATAGAAAATACGTACGTCTCGCACGACAAAGAGGTCGTAGAAGTTGTTGCTCTTGTCATACGTCTTGACCAGAGAGTACATCTGCTGGGCGCTGACAGTGCCAGCAGCGGCGAGCAGCGCGACCAGGATCTCGGTGAAGGCCATTTTCTTTTGGTGCTGGTGATGGTGACCTTTCGCCCCACAGACTTTTAGTCCCCTGCTCGTCGAGTGTAGGACCACGGTTACCCTGCGAGCGATCTTGTTGGGAGGGATGAAAAAGTTAACCGAAAAGGGAGGTCGAAGAACCGATCACTGACAACCAAACTCTTCCTCCGGGGTGCACGGGGGTGAAGAGCAAGCTGGCTCATATACGGCCTCGACAGGACCACATTCCTAGAATTTCGCCCCCCAGGAATTCCACTTTCACTAACATAGCTCCCAAGCTACGAAAGCTATCGATGCGGGGATTCCATCCATCGGGAGGCGCGATCGTCTAGATCATGGCGCCCCTGACGCTGCCATGGCCTTGGCTTGTTTGCCTAGCTCCGAGAAGCTAAAGCCTGGCGGTGGTCGTTCCGTCGGAAGCTGTCCTTGTTTTGCTGCGTAGGACGCCTGAGAGCCACAGAGCGTCTGGTGCGTCGGCTCGCTCGAGGCCAGAGCGACAACGAGCTACCTGAAGTAGAGTTGCCTAGCGACAGCACCAAAGGCATCTGCCCAAGCGCGCCTCCAGACCCACGTCTAGCCAACTGCTCCGAGGCCGGGGAATGGAGGATATCGCCCAAGGTCGCTGGGGCGGGAATGGGGCTGGCGCCTCGCTGTCAGCCTGGCCTGTTGTTGGGCCATTCGGATCTTGCGGACGCGTAAAGTTTCGAGGTTTAGCCGGATCCCGGCCTGGAAGACAAGAAAGTAGCTGCAAGCCTCGCCCTCCCGAGATGCCCCAAGCTGCATTTAGGGTTTTTCCCGGCCCGCAAGCCGCCTCGACGCCAGCGCAAGGATCGGCGAAAGAGGGCTGAGTCACGTGATATTGCTCGGCGAGGCTTGGTGCTAGCTTCGGGAATGGACGTCCTCGGTCTGAGAACGCTAAGCGGTATACAAACAAGGCGGAGACAAAGTATCAACAGTGGCGCTGGAACGATCCGGCCATGCCAGCGAGCGCTGAAAGGCCGGCTCCGCCTTTGCCAGCCAGCACGGCACCAACTCGGCGTGGCGAAAAGAAAATATCGCCACGGCCCAAAGAGGTAGATTAGACGCGATTAGGGACCCGAGTGATGGTAACGGGCCTCCCTGACCATCTCGCTGCCGTTCCAATACACAGCCTCGTTGGGCCCCGTCTCGTCCCACGGCCGCTCGCGCGAGCCGACCCCGACGCTGGTGACGCGGTAGTACGTGCCCCTGCACAGCATCGGGGCCGCGATGTCGTAGGCCTCCACGCCCTCGATCCACGTGCGGCCGACGGCGCGCTCGAGCTCCCCCTGGCGGCGGCCGTACAGATCGACGAGGAGGCCGGTCCGCAGGAACAGGGCGGCCGAGTCGAGGATCCAGCCCCTGGCGCCCCTGCCTGCCTTGGTGAACTCAAAGTTCTGGCGCTCCCCGTCGACGAGCGCGTCGATGAAGCGCGCGACGGGCACGTGGCCCGGCAACGGCGGCAGCGCCACCTCGTGCTGGCCCCGAAGGCGGCGCTGGGATTCGGAGCAGGCCTGGACCTGGAGCATCGCCAAGGGGCCGTATCGGCCTGGATAGGTAGAGGGGCTCAGGCTCAGCCGGACTGACGATCTCTGCTGAAGGTCCTCTTTGTCGTCTCCATCTTCCTGTTCGTCATCCACGACCGGGCCGCTACTGCTGCTTCCGGCGGTCTCCAGGTAGATGCTCCAGTGGTTGCCGCCCGCTTCCAGGGCGTCCTCGGCGACGAAATAGGCTTGCAGGACGCTGTTCTCGACGTCCCGGATCATGTCCCGCTCCACGTGGGAGATATAGCTCACGCGGTCGAAGGCGGGCGCGTGGTAGTAGAGATGATCATGTGTGATGCTAGCGCGAGACACCATTGGTGCCAGATCGTCCTCATCCTTCTTACTGAAGCAAGCACCCATTGTTGTAGGCGTCTCAGCTGGGCTGTTAACTTCGGTCAAGAATGTGAAGTAACAGGTTGACAGATTACGTTACGGGAAACCAGGTACAAGTAGAGAAGAGGAGAGGCATGCGGAAGGAGGGCAGATGAAAAAGCAAAATAATTCTAAGGAAGTATTGCTATGACTTGCGCGGGGAGAAAAGGCACGAGGGTGGCGAGGATTGAAGGGCGAGGCTGGAACGACCAGCAAATGCATGCCAGCCTCAAAAAAAAAAAAAAAAAAAAAAAANAGGGAATGGCGCTCAGGGATCGATCGGATCGACGGGCCACGGCATGCAAACCAGATGAAAAGCTGGCACATATGCCACCAAGGAAGCACCCGACCTCCACAGCGTCCCCGCGGTGGTGTTCCTGCGACGACGGGACGACGGGCCAGCCATACGTGGCCCAAATGGAGCCAGGGCGCGTGGGCTATCGCAATTGGCTGCGAGATTGCGCGATGGTCTGAATGGCGGCCAAGCACCGAGAGCACAGGTTTATGCCAGCAAGTCCCACTGCTGGTGGCCCCGTTGTTGGAGACTGCAGATGCTGACTTGGCAGACGGCATCCTCCTGGCGGCGGTGGTGGTGGTGATGATGGCCAGGTGGGAGTCGAGCTCCTTTTACAGAGCTGCCCGGGAAACTGGCATTTGATGTTGCTGCATGTTTATCCATGACAGCCACAGGTAACTCCCTAACCGTCATGGCAAGGTGCAACGCAGAATGTTGTAGCCAAGTTCTGTTGGTTTGATGATGTATAGACTTGACTATAATGGAAGAGCTCGATCGATTGCCTTGGGGCGCTGGGTATAAGTCGCACGTACCTGCTGCTTTTGTTGTCTGCATGTTTTTTTTTTCTTAAGAATGCCTGACGCCAGAGCCTCCTAAAAAAAAGATAGGTGATAGAATCCGAAAATGCCCTAGCGATCCACCTACTTTCCTTGGCTTGCGAGCCAGGCCTTCCCCTTGAGCATCTCGATGACGCTGTCTCTCATCCACCAGCCATTCTCAGCCGCGGGCACGTCGGGTACCTCGTCGACGGCAGTGCCTGTTCCGGTGTCCGCCCGCTCTGGCTCTGTAATCTGAACACCTTTGCTGCCCGCTTTTGTCTTGCTCTTCCCACGGCCGACGTGAGCCCCCGACAGGGGCATCATGCTTGCCGCACCCGTCTCGGCGAGTGAACTGCTACCACCACTGGTGGCGGCTCTCCTGCGATCCGCCCACTCAAATAACATTCGGAGGCCAAGCAGCTCGTCGCGCCCGCCCGCCTCGAGCGCCTCCTCCAGCACGAGTCGCGCATCCACCGCGCTGGCGCCCTCGTCGCCCAGCGAGCTTGGGTCCAGCACCGCAGCGCGCTCCGCGTGCGTGAGGCCCTGCAAAGAGGGCAGATTGAAAACCCACTCGAGCGGATCTTTGGTGGTGCCCGCCACGGCAGCACTGCCAGGGCCGTCAGCTTTCGCCGCCGCGTTCAGCGTGGTGCCGTCGCTACGCTGTCCGAGAGCCTGTAGAGTAGCGCCGAAGACCCCATCGCGGGTTGGCCTGCGCCGGAGGTGGAGACATTGGTTAGCGCGAAAGGCAGCTGCCATGTCGCTGTTGGCGCCCGATGCTCCCTTGGCGCCTTTCTTGGCGGCCCCAGACTTCGCCTGGGCTGTGAAGTCTATAGTGAGATCCCAGTAGCCCAGGGATGCAGCATCAGTCCGCACAGAAGCGATGTCTTCGAGCGGCGGGAGGAGGCATGGAGTTTGCCGCCGGATAAGCATATGGACTGGGGGTTCGGGAGGTACGTCGGGAGCCGGTGCCGCAGTACCAGCGTGTGCATTTTTGGCGCTTCTCGACCTAGCGTGCGGCGTCGGTGTGGTCGTCGCCGCCGCTTTCTTCGTCTTAGTGCCTAGTTTCGGATCAAAGGCCGTGGTCGTTGCGGCCGGTGCCGTCGGCTGCTTGAGCTGGATCATAACGGGCACTGAGATGGGCTGACCTGTGGCCACGTCCTTGACAACCAAGCAACGCGGCTCCGTGGCAAGGACCCAGAAGTGCCTGAAAGCCTGTAGGTGGGAGCTGTTGTCCTGCACGGTGGCGGGGAAGAGCGGGTAGAAGGCGATGAGCAGCGCAGCAATGGCGAGGTCGCTCGTGCCGAGGGTTGTGGTGCCGCAGCCCAAGAACAGCGTGCCGATGGCCAGGTGAGCTGCCATGTGGCTCCCATATGTCGTGTGCGGGTCGTCTCGCCCGTGCAGTGCGCGCAGGCGACGTAGCACAACCAGGTCGCCCGTTCCTGCCATTACGGTCGCGCACGACAACGCCAGCACGTCTACGCACATGCGCACGTTCGCCTGCGCCATCTGCCCGTCGAACCTGGCCACAGGCTGCCTCAGGGCCCGCATGAAGCCGTCGAGGTACTGCACGAGCACGTCTCGCACCTTCTCGTTGGCCGAGCCGGCGAACCGGAGACCCATGGCGAAACAAAGGCCCGTCATGATGGAAAAGAAGGGAAGGTCGCTGCTCCTCAACGTTGGTCCTGGCCATTTCTTGTGCAGACGCTGGTACTCTGCCGGGAGATTTTCGTGGATCCAGTCCGTCGTAGGCTTAATACCATTCCACAGGATAAGATTCTTGGCCACGGTCCGGAGGAGCAGGATGTCGGGCCGGACGTAGTCGAACTGGAGAATCGAGTCGGGCACGTCGATCTTGCGCGCCACGATGTGGTCGTCGGATTTCATGAATATGAGCGCTATGGCAACAACAGCCCCCGCAGCAGACCGGTCCAGCACGTTGACGAGCTCGACCTTCTTCGCCGACGACGCAACCGTCAGGAGCTTCTCGGTCAGACGCATGTCGTGGAGCCCCTTGAGGTCTGACCCCTTGCCAAGATTGACCAAGCCAAGCGCAAACCCGGCAGCCAGCCGGTAGCCCTCGTTTCTCAGAGGGTCTTCTTCTTCCTCGTCCTCGAGGTGTTCGATCTCGGACATCATCACCTCGCTCATGCGCCGGTGCTGAGTGTTGCAATACAACAGCCCAATCCCCATGATGCCTGTGGTCTGCGTCAGATGCGACAGGTTCAGCTCGGCAGCTCCACGCGGCAACATCCTCGTAACATGCACCGAGAGAAGCCGCGTGATCAGCGAGTCCATGGTCCCGATGTACGACGCTGCCAGACCAAGCAACAGCCCTATCGACGTCATGGTGTGTTTCGGCGTCAGGTACTTAAATGCCACCCACTTGGCCACCGACTTGAGGTGCCCGTTGAGGCCAAGGGCAAGGAGGAAACCGGCGTGTCGGTTGTTAAGATCGTTGCCGGGCTTGTTGTAGAGAATCCACGACGTGTCTATGCCTTTGGCCTGAGGCGAGATGGATAGCCCGCCAGCCACGCCCTGGTGGAAGAAGGCCCAGTTCACCTTCTCTTCGGTGAACATGGACTTGTCCACGCTCACCGAGACGTTGGCGGGTTTGATGTTGCACACGAGCTGAAAGCCGCCTATCTGGAACTTCTGCGTAAGAAGAGGAAAGCGCAGAGCGTACGAGAGCATCCCGCGCCCCGCCGGGATAGCCAGGGTGCTGGTGGCTGCCGTCGTAGCAAGCTCCTTTTGCTTCTCCAGGTACTCCGCATCCGACCATTTTGGGTTTGGGTCCAGGCGGAGCGTTCGCGGCTTGTGCGACGACAGCAGAGCCTGTGCCTCGTTCAGCCTACGATCGTCCTTGAAGAGAGTGCGGACCACCGCCTGGCGCTCGCTGCCCTCGACCTCCTCGATACCGCTGCCGTTAAAGTCGTCGAGGTTCCTGCAAAGGAGCTGGATGTCCCACTGAGCCACATGCGAGGGGTTCTGAATAGGTATTTCATCGGCGAGTTAGATAGAGAGGCAAATAGACTTTGGCAGCACCACGCAGCAAAAATTCGTCCCGGCTGCAAGTCCGGGTTCGAAGGAAGGGGAGAGCGCTGATATGTGACACTCACGCTGTTGCCGATCATGGTGTGTCGAAACAGCCTATCAGGCTTGAGGACGGCGCTGATATCGGTACGGTCCACAAGCGTGAGCAAACCCTTTGACCACGTAGGGGGCGGATGAGACTGGCACATCGAGATGGCATCACGCAGTGGTGTGGCGATGGCCTCTGGAAGCGTATCCAGGACTTCGTTGGTAAATCCGCATCGGTGGAGAGTCTCAACAATTTGCGCGTGGCTACTCATGGACGTGAGCGAGTTGAAAAAGTCTCTGAACATCAGCGTCCGCGGCGTGATTCTGGCCCACCGGCGCTCGTCTGGGCTGTCCTTCTGGCTCTGCTGGGTTGCGGTCGAATAAACGTCAGCCAGCGTTGGGAACGGATCGCCACCCACGCCGGTGATCTTTTCCTGTATCCAGTCGAGCACCGACGGGATTTTCTCTGGCCGGGGCAGGGGCGGACTGAGGTCGAGATCTAGGCAAGGAAACAGTCAGACTCATGGTAAACCAGGAACAGCAGATAGAAAACGCCGGCCTGTGTTAGCAATCACCAAAACCAACCTCCGTCGTGTCTCGGATCCACGCTGACCTGGATGCCGAGCTCGTACTGATGCACGAAGTCATGCCACCTGAGCCATCTTGCGATCTGGCAGGTGACAACTCGCAAATCGGCAGGTCCGGGGAACAGGGATTCCGCCGCGAGCGTGTCAAGCTTCTGTTCCTCCATGAGTAGATGGAGTCCCATGATGATGCTCCAAGCCGCGCTCCTCCTCGTCTCGAGGCTGCGGCCTGATGCCGTTGGCATATAGCCCGACTCTCCAACAAGTAGGTCACCGGCGGTGCTCGCCATGAACTCCCTGGCGTATTTGATATGCTGATCGAGAAAGTCTTCCTCCCCAGGCTGGTTGGCATCGGGGCCTACCATTTCGGCGAAATGAGCCTCGTCTAACATCCACCTCCACCCTCCGCGCTGCATCCAAGCTGGCGACGCAGACGACCGCGGGGTCTCCAAAGCGAGCATTTGGTTCCATTTGCTCGTCTCCTTTGGTAGGGCCAATGGGTCTGCAGCGGCTGGCTGGCTGCGCGACACACATGAGGGGTCAAGTGCCAAGAACAAGACAAAAAGCTCGATCACAAGACTTGACCATTCAACGCTCACGACTTCGCCGGCGTAGTGATCACCCATCCACTGCATAATGTGCCACCAGGCCGCGAGCATGCGTTCCCCATGAGAGTCCGGCAGGATACTCCGGCAGGCCTGCAGAACACTGCGGACTTGACGCGTCCTTGGCTCGAGCTGAATCTGTATCCGATGGAATGCGCCCTGCTTGTCGCGAATGTCAACTATCCCACGCGCCTTCGGGTGGCACACCCCTTCCAGCTGAGCGGCGGGCAGGCCGACGCCGATCGACATTCGTTCGGTGTTCCCCTGCTGTGAGGGCCTGGGCGGACACTCGAGGCTGTTCAGGTTCTCATAGAACAGCAGCGGAAGAGTGACCTTGGTCAGCTCGCTCCAGGGTCCCTGGATGCTGAATTCTCGGTGGCCAGCCATGTTCTCGGAGAGAATCAGGATCATGGACTGGTCACCGTCGACGATCTTGCAAGAATCCACCACGCTCTGCGCCCTGCGGAGCGGACCCCACGTGACAACCATGTCCGACTCCGGGGTTCCTTGCTTCTTCCTCGCTGCTTTGGCGGCGTCGCCGCGTGTTGTTGCGAACCTCTTCTTGCGTGATTGGACGTGGAGAGTTACGAGCTGTAGGCGCTTGTCGACAGGATCCTGAATTCCGATTACAAGGTAGGTGCGGTCCTCCTCGTCGACCGCGAATGGCGGGCCAACCACAACAAACACTCTGCACTGGTTCCTGGCCGGACTGTCTGACAGCGAGTAGCGAACGTTAGCGTTGTCCATGGGCACGCTATGTATCTTTGTCAAGAGAATTTCCTTAGTGAGGCCGTCGACCAGGTCGCTGTCGTCCAGCGCGATGTCCTGGAACCCCTCAAAGTCCCCGCCGTCACGCAGCGAGTCGAGTATATCAACCGTCGGGGGCTCTAGGAAGCCCCTGCCACTTTGACTGTAGTTCGCGCTCATGTTTATTGGGGCATAGCCTCCACTGGCACGGCCGCGCTGGCTCCCGTGCGAATCAAGTCGCCTGCCGCCAGGGTGTGTGATCATGGATTCGTTGGCAAAGGGGGCGCGCTCATGCGACGCCGACAGGTCCGCTCTGGCAAGCAGGGAGCTCACGCGCCGGGATTGACGCCTCGTCACTTCACCCCCCTTATCAGGGTCCATGGCTAAGGCCAGGTCCAGCGATTTCTCGATCCGCTCGCTCCTCCGTGTCTTCTTCACCGGCAGTTGCGCTCCTAGGCTCTCCCGGAAACTAGTCGCCACGGGGCTTGTGGCCCGGCTCTTCATCCCGGGCTGCATAGAGCTTCGCCGCCGAGATGGTCCGGGCTTGGGCTTCTTGGTCTGGCGTGCGAAGACGTCCTCGGCTTTGAGATAGACCAGTCTCCAGATGGTGTACATGCTCGTCTCTCGGTTGACCGTGATGGCCAGCACGAGGTCATCGACAGTGTGGATTCTAGACTGGCCGGGTCTTCTAACTGCCTCGACATGGATCATCTCCTCAGCCGGGTCCAGAAACGGCGTCCTGGGAGACGCGCGTCTTCTGCGGCTTTTGGGAGGGTTATCTGGCTGCGAGACAACCAGGCCTAATTCGAGAAACGGGTCTGTCAAGCAGACCAGTCGGGGCCATCGCGAGTCGGTCTTCTCCAGAGGCGGCTGCCACATATTTTCTAGCGTAGAGCTCAGTCGCAGCGGCAGGGTCTTGGGTTTCCCCAGGCCCTCGGTCGAGAACTGGAGCTGGGTGACGCGTGGAGAGAGGGGCGAGAGTGGCGGGGCGATAAAGTCGTTCGGCGGGACACGAGGGAACTTGAGGGTAATAGGCGAAAGGTGATCGGCCTTGTGTCTGCGCTGGATGATGACGCCAATCGGGGCGGAACAGGCAGCCTCGACCTCGAAGGGCATGTGGACAATGTGGCTCGTGCCGGAAAGGAAGTATATGTGCGCCTGGGTCTTCAGGAACACCACGAGCGCCTTGGAGAGCGCAGACCGCTGGCCGGAAGGCCCATCGTCCCGCCCATGGCCCTCGCTTGGGTTCTCATCGTCTTCGGGTGTGGGGAAGTGCGTGATGAGGGCCTGGCTGATGGGCTCGCCCTCAGCGGCAAACTTGAAGCTCTTGCGGAAGAGCCCGCCGCGAGACCACAGGACGGTGTCTCGGGTAATGAGGAGCTCGTCGTCGCCATCGTCTTCGGAGCGATGGTCGTCGGGGATGATGTCCCAGGTGTAGAGGTCTGGTGATGGCTCAGGAGGGAGAATTCCCCCTCTAACGGCATGGCGGAGTCCTGTCGGCTGGTGAATGCCGAAAGACGTCACCGAAGCCATCCTGCTTGCATTGATCCATAAGCCTTGCAAAGACTGGAGGCGCCGTCGTGCGGGGTGGAAGAGAAAACTGGCTCGGGCCGCTTGGGCGCAGGCTGGTCGTCCAGATGCCGATCCCAGACAGGAAGCGTCAGTGTTTGCTCAATGCCAATCACAGCGACACGGCGTTAGTGGAAATTCCAAATGGGGAGTAGGTGTTGCCTAAGCGCGTCCTGCCGTCGTCGTCGGTGGCATGGAAGCTAGGCTGGGCAGTCGCGTCCGCACGCGAATTCCGTCCTCACTTGTTGCGCAATCCCAGCCTGGCGGTTCCCTCCCTCCCCACCAACGGGGCCCAAGCTTTCAATAAAGCTAGGCGGGGTCCCTTGTCATTGGCGGCGTTCCTGATAAAGTGGGCCGCGCGGCATGTGATGCCTGAGGCGAGCACATTGATCCGTGACGTAGCTGCGAGGACCTCGGCCTGACTCCAGCAGCCAAAGCTCTCAATCCCAAAAGCTCCATACCGCCCGCCCCTAGCCATAGCTCAACGCCATGCACAGCGTCTCTCGACCGCCCTAATGTCCGACGCGTCGCCCGAGGTAGGCGACGGCACAAGGCCCCTGGATGCGACGACTAGCCTGGCGTCGCGTCCTGCTGCCAGCGCCGAGCCTCAGGCTCAAGCAGTCCCAGACGCGTCCAGGAGCTCCCCACAAGCGGCCGAGTCCGCCACTGGCGGAGCAGCCGGCGACGCCAAGCCCGCCGAGTCGGCGGAGGACGACGATGAAGATGACGATGAAGAGGAGGACGATGACGAGGAGGATGGCGACGAGGAAGACGATGATGAAGATGAAGAACCAGAAGAACCACGACTCAAGTACACCCGCCTAACACAGCATCTCGGCGCGGTGTACAAGAACGGCGATGCCACGAGCAGCTTTCTGGCCGCCGGCGACAAAATGGCATGCCCTCTCCGCCCTTTTCGGCCCCCCTCTTTCCTGCGCTAACACTCATGCCGCGTACCTGTAGATCGTCGGCACCCACAGCGGCAACATTGTATGGCCCCCTTAACCACCGCCGCTTGAGACAACGACTCCTAACCAAGATGCCGTGCAGCATGTCATGCAACTGCCCACCTTCCAGTCTCTCTTCGTCTACCATGCGCACTCGGCTTCGGTGACGTCGCTGTCAATCTCCCCTTTTCCTCCGCCGCTGTCTGTGCTCAGGCCAGACGCCGTCCTCAAAGCCGCGGCTCACAGCGGTGCCGGCAGTCCTCTCCGTCCAGCATCCAGACACTCCAAGCAATCCGAGGCATCGCCCGCCGCTGCCTCGAGAAAGCCCAAGGAGGCCGCGGCTGTCCCCAACATCCCATCGAACAACATATACATCGCGACCTCTTCCATGGACGGCAATGTTTGCGTACAGTCGTTGATAGATCGAAGAGACGTGCAGCTTCGCAACTTTGCCCGCCCAGTCCAGACCGTAGCCCTGTCGCCCGACTATAAAAACGACCGCACCTATCTCTCGGGCGGTCTTGCCGGGCACCTTATCCTCACCGTAGGAGGCCATCCGGGCAAGAGCAACTCCACAACCATCGGAACGGCTGCCGCCACGGCCTCGGGATGGCTGGGCTCCATGGGTCTTGGCGGCAACACCGGAAAAGATACCATCCTCCACTCAGGCGAGGGAACCATCAGCACTATCAAATGGTCCTTGTCCGGCAAGTACGTCGTCTGGTTGAACGAGCACGGAATCAAGATCATGCGGGCCAAGATCAAGCTCGAGAGCGCCGATCTGGACGATGCCTGGAAGCGCATCGGCCACATCGACCGGCCACAGACAGCCGAGTGGGACGCCATGGTGAGCGCATGGAAGGGTAGAGCCGAGTGGATTGACGAGCAGGCCGTCGACTCAGATGAGGGAGAGGCTGTCGAAACGAACCTCGAACGAACCAGCTCGCCTTCTCCTGCCGCCGAGAAGCTGAAGCAACAGCAATCGAAGCACGACAAAACTATCGAGAAGCTCGTGGTTGGGTGGGGCGGCACCATATGGGTCATCCATGTGCACCCCGGCGGAATAGGCGTTGGCAAACACGTTGGCGAGCGGTCGATCGGCAGAGCCGAGATACATCAAAAGTGAGTGACTCCCTCGCGTGATTGAACGGTTCTTCTCGAGACCGCCTTGGCCGGGCAATGCTGACGAGAAACTTTTGATAGACTTCGCATGGACTGTTTGATTTCGGGAATTTCCTTGTATACCCAGAACCTCTTGTTGGTTCTTGCTTATTGCTTGCCTGACGACGAAGACGAGGACGGGGACGAGACACCCCAGACACAAGACAAGGGCCATCAGTCGAAGCCCTCCACAGGCTCTGGAAGCAGCGCACCGTCTGGAGGCATTCAACGGAGGCAGAACAACCAGCCTCCAGAGCTGCGGCTGATCGATCTGAAGTCACAATCCGAGGTTTACAAAGATGGCCTTAGCATGAGCCGCTACGAAAGACTGTCCGCAAGCGACTATCACCTCGGCGTTTTACCGTCGTGCAATGCAGCAGCGGTTGCTTCGTCAAAGGGCGCCCTCGAGGCCCTGGCCGGCCTCGGCACAGACATGTGGAATGCGGCCATCAACCCCAGGATGCTCTTCAGCTCCGGAGCTAGCATCAGGAGCAGCAACAGCAACGACGCTAGCTCGGGCGCCAGGCCTCAGACTGTCTCTGGAAGTATCAAGGGCGTAATGAAGATACAGACGCAGGCCATCCACCCCAGCCTCGACAAGCCGGGAACCAAGATATTCATCCACAGTCCGTACGACTGCATTCTCTCGACCAAACGAGATTTGGGTGATCATCTTGTGTGGCTATTAGAACGGCAGGAGTATCAAAAGGCCTGGGAGCTCGTTGATGAACACCCTGAGATTATGGCAACGGTCACGAACCTGCCGGAGCTGCCTCCCTCGACGCCCGGTGCCGACAGATCCGGCCCAACGACACAGTCCTCAGATGATTTCTTTGACGACAGTGCCTCCGTCCTGGAGGCAGCAAGCCGCGTGTTCAACTCGTCGGCTGCAAAAGAAAAACGACGGATTGGAGAGCTGTGGATGCAGGAGCTAGTCGAAGAGGGCGATTGGGTCCGGGCCGGGCAGGTGGCGGCCAAGGTTCTGGGCAGCGCCGACCGATGGGAGAAATGGATTTGGACGTTCGCGGGCGCCGACAAGTTCGACGAGATCGCCAACTACATGCCGACGGAACCCATGCGCCCCCCGATCAAGACGTCTGTTTATGAAGTCGTGCTGGGTCACTACATCAAGGAGGACAAGCCACGATTTCGGGAGCTTCTGGACCGTTGGCCAACAGACCTCTTCGACATCAACACCATCACCACGGCCCTGGAGAACCAGCTCAACTATCGCGACGTTAGGGAGAACAGCGTGGAAGACGGCGAAAAGGGCCGCGACTGGCGGATAGTGATGGAGAGTCTGGCGCGGCTGCACGAGGCCAACGGCCGCCACCGGGAGGCTCTCCGATGCCATATACGGCTGCAGGATGCCGACAGCGCGTTCCGGCTGATCAGGGACCGTCATCTTGCCGACGCTGTGGCGGACGACATCCCCAGCTTTATCAACCTGCGAGTCCCGGCCGGTATGGAGAACAAGATGAAGCTATCGGAGCTCGAGGAGGCAACCGTCGACGCCATCACGCTCCTCGTCGACGAAGCACAACACGGCCTGGTCAAGCCCGAGGTTGTCGTGTCGCAGCTCCAGGAGAAGGATTTGAACACATACCTCTTCTTCTATCTACGCGGCCTGTGGAGCGGCGATGGGATCCAGCAACAGGACGGCGAAGTAGGCGACCGGCTGCGAGATGAGAGCCGATCGCTTGTGGACGACTTTGCAGACCTGGCGGTCCATCTCTTCGCGTCGTACGACAGAGCGCTGTTGATGGAGTTCCTCGAAAAGTCGCTATCATACTCGTACGAGAAGGCGGCTGCCGAGTGCGAAAGCTACAACTACATCCCCGAGCTGGTTTACCTGTACGCCAAAACGGGCCAGATGAAGCGAGCGCTGTACCTAATTATCGACAGGCTGGGTGATGTCAGCCGAGCCATCGCCTTCGCCAAGACGCAGGACGACCCGGACCTGTGGGAGGACCTCCTCAACTACAGCATGGACAAGCCGCGCTTCATCAGGGGCCTGCTCGAGGAGGTAGGGACGGCCATCGACCCTATAACGCTGGTCCGCCGGATTCCCCAGGGGCTCGAGGTTCCCGGGCTGCGCGAGGGCCTGGCCCACATCATGAAGGAGCATGAGATTCAACACAGCATCTCATCGGGCGTAGCGCGCGTCCTCCGCTCAGAAGTTTCGACCGCTCAGGCCACATTACGGGGAGGGCAGCGGCGGGGCGTCAAGTTTGAGGTCGCCGCCGTGGGACAGAACCCTAGCCACCTGCATGTCGAACCCAAAGCTGTGCCTGCTACACCGGCTGGCGGCACCGCTGCCGCAACCGGCATCGACACGCCTAACGGGGTCGGTGCTGTGTCCACATTGGCAGCAGGAGGAGGCGATGCGGCTCCCGCCGTACCCGACTCCACTGTGGCCCAGCCAAAGGAGCCAGAAAAAGAGTGGTCACCGGGTCATTGCGCGGTCTGCTTTGAGGCCTTTACCGAGTGGGAAGTAGAGACTCTCGTCGGATTCGCATGCGGCCATGTGTTCCACCTCTCGCACCTTCTTGAGACTCTCGATCCTGGCCGCAAAGCGGCGGCAGACCAGGCAAACGGAGGTAGCCCCAGGGTGGGCGAAAGGGCGAGTAGACGGAGGCAATACGTGGGCTCAAAAGTTACCCACGCTCGGCTACTCAGGGACAAGATCCAGGGAGGGTGTCCCGTCTGTCCGAAGAAGAACAAGGATATGTTATTAGAGTAGGAGGCATTCTTAACCCCCTACATTTTTGGATGTGGTTTTCTGCCAAAGTTGAAAGCACGCTGGGAGTCATCAGGCCCTTGTACATAGTGTTGCATCGTGGCGTCTTCCTTAAAACCATACTGCATCGGCACTCGTCTGGCATCACAAGATCGAGGCATTTCAGGATATGCAGCATAGGGGATTTTCTCTTCACCAGCGGGCGCAAGCCATATTATTACATCGGTTCAAAGTGACTAAAGAAGCTGTGGCTAAGACCAGCTGGCCGCTCGTGCTCGAGTGAAATCTGCGGCTAGGTTGCTAGGGCTATGCGAGACCCTGCTCGTCACTTAACTCCATCTTACATAGCTTACCTAGAAGAATACCATCTCCTCGCATGCAGAGCCGACGCCCTCGCGACCCGGGACCATCTTGGCCGAGGGATTGCCCATTCCGCCGGCCAGGATAGCCTTTTTCGTCAGGGTGGCCTCGTCGCCCAGCAGCTGTGCAAGCTCAAGCTGAGCAAGAAAGTCGTCAACCTCGTCCCAGACGCCGGAATCGTCCTCCTCCCCGCCCTGCTGCGAAGGAGGAGTCCTGTTCCTGGAGCTCACAGGCGCGCTCAAATGCAAATTGTTGCGCCGGGGGGCGGCGGCGGTGGCGTCGACGTCGACGTGGAAGCAGTCCCAGATGCGGGTGTGCCGTTTGTTGTTGCCATCCTCGATGGGTTGCGACATCTGACCCCTACTGCCGCTACCGCTACCGCTGCCGGCACGTGCCTTGCCCGCGTCGACGGTCCGGGGCCAGGGAATCCAGGAATTTGCCTCGAGTCTAGCGGCGGCGTGGTTGTTTGGTGCGGCACTACGGGCGATGGTGGCCTCCGTCAGCGGCCACGAGGCCCCTGGAGCTGAGCCGTCGCCCTGCCAGGGCCGCCGTCTGCCCTTGGGATCCGCGGCCGGCTCGATGCTGCCGAAGTGAGACATGGCGGGTACGGGAAATGCTGTTGTATCAGAGTGGTGTTTTCCTGATTTAGGGACAGGGTGAGAGAGGGCAAGGTGCTGTTGGCAGATGAGTAGGTTACTTGACACAATAGCAGGGCCAGGCGGTTACTCTATTTTTATTTTAGCCATGTTACGGTTTTCATCCAGCAGCCAAGCGACGTTTGTTGTCTTGAGACAAAGGGCGGCTTTGCAACAAAGAACCAAGCTCAACATCTGACAGCCAGAAGCCCATGTTCGCGACAATGAATAATCGACAAGGCCAGCAGCAGAAAGAGCCTTGAAAGAGAAGCGCTGTTTTGACACTTTGTTCTTACCGGTTTGTAGGACTAGCTGGATAACAACAGGAGATGGGAAGCCAGAGAACAAGGGGGCGAGGTCATGAGGCTTCCTCACCTGACCCGACCGTCGGGGGTAATCCTGAAAGGGCCACAGAAACGAAGTATGGAGAGGAAAAAAAAGCCTCGCGAAGCCGCGATGCCATACCGTAAATCCCGTGTGTCTGCCACCGAAAAAAAAACCCTTGTGGACTTCCGTGGGCCCCCCACGACGGCTTGGCGAAATATCTCTCCAAGCGCGTTTGGCATGTGTCTGCGGCTGAGCAGGTGCATTACCATGCAGGTTGTCGGAACACGCTACATGCGCGCGGACCGCTCCCGGAACTTTTTTGGTTCCACATGGCTGCACGCCGGCTTTTCCTCGATGAGGCTGGCGTGGCGTGCTCGTCTGGGGGCCTGGTGGGATACGCAATTCCCCATACTCAGCTGAAGTTATTCTGACAGGTGGCGGGGTCTGCAGCCGCCTGATACTAGTGGCCAGCACTTACCTGCTTAGCGTTGGCGGTTGTGTTGACAGCTGCTGCAGGGTGGGGGAGAATGCAGCCGGATGGCTGGGGTATCACACCGATCCCCTGGATCTAGGCCAGATCAATCCAGACCGCTCCGACGTCAAGGTCCAATATCCAAGGCGGACACATCATTCGCGTTGCAGCGCAGCCTCTATGGTGCTCGGGTTCGCTCCAATATCCATCTTCTACGAGCTAGCTGGTTCCTTAGCGGGACCCTAAAGACTCCTGAAGGGGACATCCCGACGATACGTCCACGACCCGCCGTCGCCAGAGACCCTGTCGTACCCCAAAACCCCCTCCACGAGCGCGAGGATGATGGTGGGAGAGACGGTCTGCTGCGGCCCATAGCGACTCTCGGCGACGAGCCACAGGCAGTCGTGCATGGCGCCCAGGCCGAACGCAGCTTGCTGGAGCTTGACCGTCACCGAAGGAGGCTGTTCACACGGATGCGTCCATTGTCAAATCAACTGCTCGCATGCGCCGGGCGAGGGCTCGGAGCTTACCTTGTTGGTCATGTTGTGGTTCGCGCGGCTCCAGCGCTTCAGGTAGTCGGCGATGAAGGACAGCGACGGGCTGTGGCTGCACTGCACCTCGACCTCGGTCAGGCCCTTGGTGTGCACAATGAGGTGGTACGGCGGCTTCAGGAGCAGCTCGTCCGGCCGAGGCAGGGTGTCGGCGTTGGGCATGAACTCGGGCTTCGGCAGCCCAGGCGGAGCACTACCGCTGCTGGCTGCTGCTGCTGCTGCGGCCGGCTTGGCCTGATCGACGATATCGAGCCTGCCCGTGGCCTCGTCCACCTCCACGTCGGCCCAGTCGTCGCCCGGGGGCGGCGCAGAGCGGCTGGGGAGCTTTGTGCTCTTCTTCTTATTCTTGGTCTCGTCGAAGGACTCGTGGATCTCGCCTTTGAACAGAGGGAAGAGCTCATATGGCTGGTTCAAGGTCCGCCTCGGCAGCGTGATGACGAAGCCGCCCCGTTCGTGGGAGAAATTGGTTGACGCCTGAGTGTCCTTGCTGACCTGGAAATCCGCGTCTTTTGTTCAGCAAACAGGATTCGCCTCGCCGGCGCCCATGTAGGGCTACCAAAAAAAAAAAAAAAAAAAGGAACTCACATCGACAAAGACCCTGAGGCGCGACCACGACTCCTTAAGCTTCTCTAGAAGCTTCTCCGTCCACTGCTCGTTCTTCTCGTCGTCGAGAAGCTCCGTCAGGGCCTTGGCCCACGTCTCGACGGCTCCGGCCACCGCGGCGGCAAAGTTGCCCTTGTCGATGTAGAAGCTGTCGAGCTCCGCGAGAATCAACGGCCACTCGGGCTCGATGTCTACCTGAAGGCCGAGGAGCTCCTGGAGCTCTCGCAGGGTGGCCTGCACCGGCGCGCCCTCATTCTTCCAGTGGTCGCGGATGCCGACCTGCACTTTGAGAGGCCTGTGTTCACGAGATGGGCGTCAGGTCGACTAGCTGTTCCGAGGGAGTACCTGGCAGTCTGCGGACTTACACTGATGGCATATTTACGATTCTGGATTGCGTTCTGGCCTGGAGGTTGGCCCTTCGATTCGAAAGCTGTCTCTTAGCCCGTTGAAGGTCTGCTCGGAATAATAAGCTCGGGCGAGAGCAGCTCAGCTCGAAAAGAAGCAATTGTGATTCAAAGATGTTGAGGAACTAATGATCAACATTTCTCTCCCTTTCACCGAAGAGCACGTTTCGGATCGCGCCAAGACCTGTGAACCCCGCCCAGCTGAACATCGCCGCGCGTATCGGAGGATGGCGTAGGCAGCCATGCACATACCTTCGTGCCGACTTTCCGAGGCTGCCTCGGCCCGACCTAGTCGCAAATAGCGCCATGGACCCCTCACATCACATCCCGCGACATCAGCAACACACACCGCATATGCCAGGGGCAGATGTGGACTGACGACGTCGTCGCTAGGTAGGTAGTCGCTAAGCTTGGGGACCGAGCCCCATGGGGACGGAAGCTCCTATGGGCTGCTCTTCGCAGGGGTCGGCATCCTCACGCCGGGTTGGTCCCACGAGCTGCAGGATAGCGCGTTGGTTGGTGGACGCCGTCGCGGCCACGTCTCGCTTATATTGTGATATTTTTCAGCTTCCGGGGCGGTCTGATGCTTTTCTTGTATCTACGGCTGACGCCTTCCATGTATCTGCGGCTGAAGCGCACGATTGGCGCCTTTAGGCAGGGGGTCGGGTAGAGGAAGGCCCTCCATGGACGAATAGCTGGCGGGGCTGACGCAAAGGAGGATGGCCGTGTTCCTGGAATATTTTCTTAAATGGCGGCCGACTCTCACGTCGGACTTACCTGCTGGCAGTCGAATACCACGCCACATTCAACCAGACATTCTCCCACAATACCCTCTTTGCAATACCGTCCGTCCAGTTTCCTCCAGCAGTCACAATGCCTCGCCTCCCGCCCGCCGAGAAGCTTCCCCTCGCCTTGAGGAAGAATGGTGAGCCTTTGTCTGACCCATCCTCCTTGGCCAGCAAAGCCTCCTGCTGACATCAGGCCTTCAGTCCGCGACGATTGGGAGAACAAGAAGGCGGACTTCGAGAAGGAGCTCTCCGACCTCCTGGGAGGAGTTCCGTGGTCCCTCGCAGAGATCAACCCCAACGCCATCTGGCCATACCATAATGATGGCTACGCCAAGGAGAGTCTTGGTAGCTGTATTGCTGCGTGAGTTGTGACCTCCTGTGGCATGCGTTAACAACCACCATGTCCCTATTCCGGCAGCTGACAGCAAACAGCTACATCACCGGCGCCATCTACCAACTGAAGTACTTCATCCAGCAGAACGGCGACGAGGCCATCAAGGAGATCAATGAGATCGCCCACGCGCACTCGATGATCCTGGATTTCGACGAGGAGAAGAAGCTGGGCTCGTACAACGGCGTTGAGATCGCCGACGGCCGCATCCGCCTCGGGTTTGCGCCCCAGTGCCTTGGCACCAACGTGGACTACGCCATAGACCAGACCAAGTTCGCCAAGGCCCTGAACGACGCCCCGCCGGCGCCTGGCACGTCGGCTCCCATGAGCTACCTCGCCCGGACCGACATCCGTCTCGAGTACGACGAGAAGATCGAGGAGACGCGCAAGAAGATCGCCGACATGCTCGAGAGGCCCGACATCAAGCTGGTGCCAAACTTCGAGGAGGCCTTTGCCAAGATGACCGAGGCCACGGCCAAGGACAAGAAGAAGGAGCTCAGGGACGACTGGCAGCAGAACCTCGGCAACTTTGTGCGGCGCTACTACGAAGGACTGGCTTACCAGGCCCAGTACCAGAAGTTTGGCGAGGTTAGTTTCCTCTTGTCCCCGCCGGGCGCAGCGAGTACTGTCTATTTGCGTGAATCAAATCCACTGACGTTTGGGCTTGCCTTTTCAGGACGAGATGTTGCGCGAGGGCCTCAACGAGACCTTGGAGTCGGGCGAGTTCCGCTTCCGCATCGTGGACAAGCTGAAGTACGGCTCTTACGGAGAGGTGGTGGTCGAGGATGGCGCTGTTTACCTCCAGTGCAGGCCCGACACCTTTGGCACGAACGTAGACTATGCCGCCGAGAAGCTGGTCGACCAGTTGTAAATGCAGGTGGTGGCTCCCGTAAGAGGCAATGGGGCTTTGATCAGCAGGTTACCGCTCTGTGTCAGCCACAGCGGGGAGGCGCCACACGGGAGGCCTGTAGCCACACTTTCCCTTCTAGGAATCTAGCGCAACGCGATTGAAAATTCTGGAGCGCAGCTGATGGTCCGCGGACTGAAAACTTCGCATGCGCATATTTCATCCTCAACAAAGATCCATCACCAACAGGCCGCCGCCCGCAGCAATCGCCCAGCCCAACACAGGCATCCCTGCCAAGACCACGGGAGCGGAGCTCTTCAGGCATCAGCCGTTGATTGGCTCTGTGCCTTGCGCGCTGCAAGTGAGACTGGCACGCGCCGAAACGTTTTGAGCGTGCCACCATTGGTGACGAAGACTCACCGACGCCCCCAAACAGGCGTCTGCTGGGCTATCACAACGCATTTCGCAGGGTGGCGGAGCATGCTGAACAGATAACTGGAGACGCAGGATAGACGGGCCTTGGACGCAGTCGTGGTTAGTCGACTCTGTCGTTGTTCGGATCCAGCTCGTTCTCTCGGTCAGCACGTCCCAGCCGTGTGTGCCAGAAGGAGCGTAAATAGTGCGCGATACATTAAGGCTAATCCGCGCGGTCTGGGGTGGCGTGTGCATGCCACTTTGATGCTGGTGATTGAGTCGCGGCAGACAGGGGCTGGCGGCTCCAACATAGGCCGCCGCCCGTAGGGAGCCGGGAGGCGACCGGATACCGCTGCAGGTCTCGGCCGAGACAGAAAAGGGCAAAACTGAAAGGAAAAGAGAGGGCAGGAGGGGAGAGAACAAGAAAGAAAAAAGCAAGAGAAAAAAAAAATGCCTGCCATGATGGACGACCCCTACACCCCGACTATATACCGGGTATCGGGAGAGCCCCCGTTTCCGGACCCGCATAATCCCTCGCTGCCGCCGACCATCGTCCCGCGGCAGGTCACGCTCCGGGACCGGCAGACGGTGGCCACCATCGTGCCGTTCGCGTCACAGCTGCAGGTGCCCCTGACGCTGCTGCAGTACCTGAGCGACCAGTTCAAGAAGGAGGTCGAGGGCGGCGACACGTATCCCATGATCGAGCCCATGCCCTTCGACCGCTTCGCGTCGTACTGGTTCCAGAACTTCGGCGGCATCATGCTGCTCGGCAGCATCGCCAGCGCCGACGAGGTGGTCGAGGGCAAGGACTGGGCCCGCGAGTGCCTCGGCAGCTTCTACATCAAGCCCAACTACCCCGGCCGCTCCAGCCACGTGTGCAACGCCGGCTTCCTCGTCACCGACGCCTCGCGCAACCGCGGCGTCGGCCGCCTCATGGGCGAGACGTACCTCGAGTGGGCGCCCAAGCTCGGCTACACCTACTCCGTCTTCAACCTCGTGTACGAGACCAACGTGGCCTCGTGCAAGATCTGGGACGGGCTCGGGTTCAAGCGCATCGGCCGCGTCAAGGGCTGCGGCAACCTCAAGAGCTACCCGGGCCAGCTGATCGACGCCATCATCTACGGCCGCGACCTGGTCGCCTCGGACGGCGACGACTTCGTGAGTGAAGAGCGTTTCGACAAGATCAAGTTCTACCTCAAGTTCGGCAAGTACCCCAGCGGGGCTGACCGCGCCGAGAAAAGCAGGCTCCGGAGCGCCGCCACCCACTATAAGCTGCTCGACGACGACCGCCTCATGCTCAAGGGCAAGGAGGTCATCTCGGACCCGCGCCGCCAGCACGACATCTCGCGCCAGGTCCACATGCTGCAGCACGGCGGCATCAACCGCACCACCGCCACCATCGCCGAGAAGTACCACTGGAGCCGCATCAAGGAGACCGTGTCCGACGTTATCAGGAACTGCACCGAGTGCAAGGAGCTGGGCAAGACGCCGTCCGCAGCATCAGTCACGGCAGCAGGCGCATCGGCCACTGCCGTCAACTCTACAGCAGCAGCAACCTTGTCCGGGTGCGTATCTGCAGGCCACCAACGGAATGTTGGCACTCAACCCATTTCGGGGCCTGCCAAGGCCTCCGTTGGCAGCACGTCCAGTGCAAACGGCAACCCGACCGGTCTCAGGCCACAGAAGACGTCCATATTGTCGGGAAAAGCAGGGGCCGCCAAGAACTTCTTCGCCACGGCCCTCAACGAATCAACCCCCGTGGCAGCGTCCCGTCTTCCTCTGGGAAGCACGCGCCCGCAGCAGCAGCAGCAGCAGCAGCAGCAGCAACAACAGCAGCAGCACCGCAACCCGACCTCACACTCCGGCGATGGGCCGCCCGAATCTTCCCACACAACGCACCCGCAACACGAAATGTCATCCTTTACAATGCCGCCCTCGACCATGGCCTTCACCGACCCGTCCGCCATGTCCGTCATGTCGCCCGCAGAGATGCTGCACGCGTCGCGCGGCCTACGCATGTCGCGGCAGCCCGCCGCCATCCCAGGGGGCCACAACCCGATGCTGCAAGACCAGCCGCACAGCAGCGGCCTTCACCCGCACCACCAACACCACCCCCACGCCAGCAGCCACGCCCACCACGCCTCCGTGGCCGACTACGACCAGCCGATCGACCCGCAGATCATCAGCCAGCCGTCGTCGCACCACCACCTCGCCCACCACCCCCACGGCCCAGACCCGAACTCGGACCCATTCGGCCCCTTTGACGGCAGCCACCATCCCCATCACCACCACCATCACCATTCCGATCCAGATCCGTTCCAGGCGCTGCTCAGCCACGCCGCCGTCGCTGCCGCGGATGAGCACCATCATCACCACCTTGACCACCACGCCCTGGACCACCACCATATGAGCCATCATCACCATCACCACCACCACCACCACCACCACCACCACGACCCGGACGACCACCACGCCACCCCCCAGAGTCCAGGGTCTTCACCGCCCGACGACGACGACAAGATGGAGGACCGCGAGGCCGTGGACCGAGACATGGACATGCTCATTGAGCAGCAGGACGACGACGAGGACGCCGGCGGCGGTGGCGGTGGCGGTGGCTGTGGCGGAGAGGACGACGACAGGGGCGAGGGCGCTGGGACTGGTGCCGGCGTGGACGCGGTGAGGCCCGCCACGCGTGCCGCCGGCATGGAGCTCGACGCCGCGGCCACCAGCGGGTCCGAGGCGTGCAAGCCGGCTTGCACGCCTGGCGCGGTTCGATAGCGCGTGCAGACAGGCGACCTAGAGGAGATCCAATATGTGAAACGGCTGCATGTCAACGGATACCAGACTGCCTGCCTGTCCGGCTAGCGGTCCGTCTGAAATATTTGCGTTTAGGGATTTCTTCATCTTATAGAGCGCGATATGGTCGCCCAAGCTTCAGTCTCCCTGGAAATTTGCTCACCAGAATCATAACGTCATTTGAGGATACCATTGCGCCCTTTAAAATCCTACCCTGATGGTGATCGTTTCTTTGGGACGCCGCATGAGCCAGAATACACCCAGATCTATGCCGTGTGCGCCAGTCTTTTTCTCTCTCTCTCTCTCTCTCTCTCTTTTTTTTCCTTATCGGCTAGCGCGTAGATTCTTTTGGTATCACACAGTCCATTCCCGTTTTCTAAATCCCTGAGATCGAAGACGGAAGGTCGCTACGGCCGACGTCAGAGACTCAGACACGCCTCCTTTTCCATCCCTTTATCCCCCATTTATCGCCTGGGCATTCCCCTCCCCCTCCCCCTCAACGCCCTCTGGGCTGCTCCCGGGGGCAGTGCCTGACCGGGAGCCTGGGGCGCCGCGCTCTCCTCGTTCCGGATGGTCTCATCGACGCCGAGAATAAGACAGCAGGCTTCGGTGGCGGCCTGGATGGCGTTGATCTTGACCAGAGATGGCTCCCAGACGAAGCGCTCCATGAGGTCGGCCACGCCCTCGTTGGTGAAGTCGACACCGGCCCAGGTGTGTCCCTTGCGGTGCTCAACGCGGAGTTTGTTGAGAATGTCGGTGGCGTCGAAGCCTGCGTTGTCGCACAGCTGGCGCGGGATGACCTCGAGGGCCTTGGCGAACGACTTGATGACGGCCTGCTGCTTGTGTGCTTGGTTCTTGAGGTCGGCGAATTGGTGCAGGTGGGCTGATACCTCCATCTCGGCCGCACCACCGCCGGCAACGATGGTCCGGTTCCGGATGGCGCGCTTAACGATCATGATGGCGTCGTGCAGCGAGCGCTCCACCTCGGCGATAAACTGTTCGGCGCCGCCTCGCAGCACGAGCGTGCACGTCTTGGCTTCGGGGCAGTCCTCGAAGAAGTTGAAGCGCTCGCCACCCATCTGACGCTCCTCGAAGGCGCCACATATACCCAGATGCTCGGGCCGGATGTCGGAGCACGTCGACTGTACCGTCGCGCCCGTCGCCTGAACGACACGTTCCATGTCCTCGCTCGCCACTCGGCCAGCGCAGAAAATATCGCGGTCGGCGAAGTACTGTGTCGCCAGGTCGCCGATAGGGAGCTTGCTCAGCACCACCTTGGCGCCAGTCTGGTGCACTGCCTCGAGCTTCTTGAAGATAATCTGCCACTCGGCATCCACGATGGCCTGGTACTCGGCGACCTGTTCCACCCGGACCTCTGCGTTGTCCTTCTCCGCCTTGAGCTCGAGCTCCACGTTGAGGCACACAATCTTGGGTTTCTTGAACGACTTGGGTTGCTGCTCGAAGCCGGCGTACGAGAAGGTCTTCTTGAAAGCCACGCCGTTGACGAAGAGCGAGTCGGTGAGCGAGCCGCCCGGGATCTTCTTAATACCTATTAACTTTTCGTTGAGATCATCTTGGTCGAGAGATAGCACCGAGTCGACAACCACTAGATGATTGCAAGAGAGATACAAGTTAGTACGTACGTATTTCAGGCTGCCACGCAAATATGTGCTGGATACCATAGACGAAACCTACTCTTGGTAAAGAAGTCCGTATTCCGCTTGATCAACTTGCTCGTCATGGCTGTGGCTGCAAGCTTGGCCAGCGTTTCCCTGTGGCTCGCCTCGTCGGTGCTGATGGCGATCTCCTTGAGCTTGTTGACGGCGACGGAGCAGGCGCGCCGCAGGCCCTTGATGATGATCTGAGAACTGACACCATTCTCGACGTGCTCCTTGATCTCCTTCAGGATCTCGCCTGCCAGAACCACTACTGATGTCGTGCCGTCGCCAACCTCGGCGTCTTGTGACCTCGCAATGTCGACCAGGATCCGTGCCGCGGGGTGGACTATGTCCAAAAGCTGTTGGGGAGGGGCAGGGGCCGGATCAGCGCCTGAGCTCCAAGACAAAAGACACGAGAGGTCGCCGTCGCCGCCATACCTTCATCACCGTCGCTCCATCGTTCGTGATCGTCTGCTTGCCGTTCGCGTCCACCATCAACAGGTCTCCGCCATAAGGACCGAGGGTCGACTTGATGGTTGCCTGGACGGCCAAACAAGCATTAATGTTGGAGATAATCTGGCCCTTGCCCTGAGAGGTGTCGGTTCCTGTTTGCAGAGAGGGGCGGCTCGGGTCAGCTCTGGTGCTCGGCGTGGGAGATTCGCGATGGTGGCAGGGGCAGCGCGGGGAAACGGACCCTCTTTTAGGACGATGATGGTGGGCGTTTGGCCACCGAAAGACATATTTGCGACGCTGGAGCTGCTGCAGGGGCGGGGCGTGATTCTGGAGTATCTCGCGAGGTGGTTCGGCTCGGGGTCTTGTCGATATCGGTGTGGTCGCAAGGCCTGATCCGGCGGGGAGCTCTTGTCGACGCCGCTTTCGAAGCTCACGGCGGGAAAAAAATCCATGTCACCGCCGCCGTTGTCCTGCCGCCTGGAGCTTCGGCGTGGGGTACAGGTGCACGGTCCAAGACACGATAAGGCCATCCTGGGAACGATAAGTGACGCAAGCTAGGTCACGTGCTGGTATGAATTGTCTCGGTTGGGTGCTCCGAAAGTCAACCCCGTTTACAGTATCATCCCTCTCAGCCACTCAAGGGGATAACCAAAACACCCGCTCAGTCCCACCCCTCAAACCGCCACGACAGTTGATGACCAGATGTGGCAGCAACTATCCGGTTCGGATGACCAAAAACTGGCCCACGGAGGCATGTTCGGGGCATCTATCTTTGTTCAAACTTTCCTTCACAGCAACAAGCCGGTGGCAGCCAGGCCCATGAGCACAGGCAAACCCTTCATAACAGCCGCTGGCGCCGCAGCTGATCCCACAGGTGCCTGAACGCGATTCAACTCATCAGCCGAGTTCCACTGCGAACAACAAACGGGGACATTTTGACCTACCGATGGAGAACTGGACGCCCCAGTCTTGGATGTGGGAGGGCTTGTGATGCCTGCAGATCCCGAGTCACCTGTTGCCCCGGTTCCCGACGCGGCCGTCGCGTTGGCCCCGCTCCCAGCTGCCGTGCCGGCTCCGGGACCGACCGTGGTGCTGGGTCCAGGGCCGACTGCGGTACCACTCCCAGAGCCGGCCGTCACAGCCGCGCCGCTGCTCGTCGTGGTGGCCCGCGTCGACGGCACCGATGACGGGGCCGAGGTCGAGGTCTTGAACGGGTTCGATTCAAGGAAGGATGGGGTAACGGTCTCAGTTCCTTGGTAGAGAGGGCACCCGGGCTTGCTCTTCGGAGGGGCGCGACCGCCGCCGCAGTCGATGAGGGTGCAGATCTCCAGGGTGTCAGGGACGAACCATACGATGGACGCCGCGTTGCCGACTGTCGTAGTATACTTGGTGCATCCTGCCAAGTCCGTCTTCCCTTCCACCAGGCCACCCAGCATAGCAAGGGCACCGAGGAGGATTGGGGACTGGGCCGCGAAGTGCATAGTATGACGTGGTGTGGGATTGTTTGCCCGTTCGCTGTTTCTTTTTTCCGGGTTACGAGGTTCCTTGTAACGAATGGCACATTCCACTTGGGGCTGGAATGAAGGAACGACTGGTGGGTGAAGCACGCAGACGACATCCCAGGGAAATACAGGCTGATTAGCGTGTCTTATACAAGCCTGCCGTATTTACCGACAACTCGGGTTAATTTCCGTGGCGCGCTCGTCTCTTGCCATTGCTTGTCTAGTGACCATTCGACACAGGGGTCGGACTTCGCATCCGCCTCCCCTAGAGTAAGGCCAGCAAGCCTAAAATTAGCGAGCCCTGTTGCCGGCTAGTGGTGCAAAGGCCTCAACTAGAACACTTGATCCCTGCCGCCATCCGCTGGGCTTCCGCCGGGTCTCATTTTCTGAACTCACGGACGCGGTCGCGCGGCGAACGGTAGATGGATACCACGAAGCGCACTGTCCCCTCTACGGCCCAACCAAATCCTGACGGCTCGAAAGCGTCAAATAATTACGGCTGCCGATCCTCGCGAGAGCGACGGATTTGGATCCTTGAACAACGGTGGAGATGCACTTGTCCTTGGTCACACAAATATTGTCTCGATCTGGGCATATGAGGCCGTCCGGGTGGTGAGAAGAACCGACAAGCGTCAACACACAGGCCAGAGCTGGCTGCTGTCATATCCCTGTCTTCACTCCATAATATATCTCTTGCGATTTCTTCCTCTCGTCTTCTTTCCGGTTACTCCGTCTGGGCGGCCCGCAACTGTGAATTCAAACCCTTCTTTCAACTCCTGGTCCATAGTTCCAACGTAGTTATACCGCATCTATAACCACAAAGTTCTGGGGAGTCAGATTAAGCTCGCAACGGCTTAAAGCTTCTGTAGGGCGATTTATAATGGAAAGACACAGCTCATTGGAGGCTCCTGGCAGATTTCACGCAGCACAGAAAATAAATACAACAGGGTGTCCCATCTTCGAAGGCGTGACTCTGATCTTATTCCTCCTTCGGGCCGTTAGCAATGTCACTGCAAGCGACGTAAGGGCTCAGCATGCTAAAGCAATGTGACTTGGTGACAAGCGAGGCAGAGGACAAAAGCCAAAACTCGCCTTCCTATGTCGTCGCTAAATACCATAGATCTACCGAGAAATCCCAATGCCTACGTGATTTTAGCTACTGTACCAGTTTCAGAACTCGTGTTTGTATTTTGATGTCATGATCAAGCGTTGTTGGAATGCGACCTCTCGTTGCTTCGTTTCTACGCATCGAGTGTTCACAAACTAGGTACATGATGCGCAAATGTCTCAAGGGAAGCATCACCAGTGTGCCGTATGTTTCCTTTGTGACCGCAGTTTTATTCCGCTGAAGTATGGAAAGAAAAATATTCAACTTTTTGCTTTTTTCCATTCCCTTTTTCGGATCCTGACCCTTGACCGGATGGACGACGGCGACCTGCAGTGTCCTTTTGCCCAGAACGAGATGAGAAAAAAAAAACGAATCGAATGGTAGATCGGGAAAATGAGGCCAGGAGAAAGACCCGACGTTGAAAGCAGGCAATCCCGAGTTTTGTGATGTCGACGCAGGCATCGTGCCGTTTGACCTTCAAGAGAATAATAGAAGAAATGGGAATAAAAGCGACATGTAGCGCAACACAGCAGAATACGGGTGTTTTCCACCTACAAACGATGAGCGGCGGCGGTGAAGAAGTGAAGTTCACAGCAAAGAGTGCCGTTCGTTGCCATCGGTAAGTCGACTTTCCAGCTCCACTCAGTCCGAGCCAGGCAGCTTCCCGTCGACGCAGAAAAGTTGGATGCAGGCGCCGCCAGCCGGGGCGCAGATTCCGCAGCTTCGGTTGCAGCAATAGTTGCCCTTAGCGCACTTGTTCTTGCCGCAGGTCACGAGGCCGTCGTCGTCGTCGCCGCCGCCACTTGGATACGGCAGCGGCGCCAGGGTGGTCGGCACGGTCGGAACGATATCGACGGTGCTGGTGGGACTGGGCGCCATGGTGGGCGGAACGCCCGGCGAGTAGCCCGGGTTCAGGTGGCCGCAGTCCTGCTGGGTGCAGAAGGTGCCGGGCCGGGCGCACATGCTGCACATCGGGTTGCAGCACGACTCGTCGGCCGCGCAGACGGCGAACCCGCACTGCTGCCGCTTCTCGAGCCCCTGCGTGTCCGCGCGGCTGGCGAGCGGGGCGGCGACGGCCATGGAGGCCACGATGAGAAGGCGCTTGAGGAGGGACATGCTGGTTCTGGGTGGTGATGGGTCTCTCTCTGTCTGTGGCCTTGGGGAGATCTCTTTTTTTCGAAGCAGCCGACTTGGCTATCGGCTGGGTTGGCTGTGGAATGTGTAGGCAGGTAGGTATGTATCTGAGATTGTTTGCCTTATTGTGGTGGAAAGACGTGGGAGAAACGAGGGGTTTGAACCCTGGGATGTGCGATGGGGAGGTTTGCGGGTTGAAGCCAAGGTCAGGTTAAAGCCATGGGGAGATGGGAACCGACTGCTTTATAAACTGGAAGGGAGGCAAACAAACGGTGGCCCAGGTAGTATATCGTTCCCACCCGACGATGTCAGCCCACAAGCAGCCCACGTCGCCGGTCACCGGCTCCGTCATTCTTTCTTCAGCGGAGACTGACTGACGCCTGCCGTGCTTCTCAAAAGGGGAAGGAGTTCCCGCGAACGAGACATCCATTGCTGCTCCCAATCCAAAGCAGGAAATTGCGGGGGACGGGTTTTCTGTCGTAGGGAGGAATCACACCCCGTGAAAACGAAACGACCCGCCGCCATAAATGGCACGCAGTTTCCTGATCTTCCCCGAATGCCTGCGAGACAAAGAAGCAGCAGACGTCAGGATGGGTTACGGAGGCGAGAATGCGCGGATAGGTTCCTTTTCTTGCATTCCTCCCTTAAAAATAGATCCACCCTTTGCACCCCGGATGCGCCCCGACGTTTTGGATGGCCGTTGACGTGCGCATATATGAAGTCGCCATCACTGCGGAGTATCTGGGACATGTTTGTTGTCCTGGGCAGTGGCGGCTCGTTTATAATTTGCCCCGCGTTCGTCATGTCCTTCTGCCCATGTGTTTGCGTCTGAAACTCGCCGCGGAAAACTTGATCATACTTCCAGGTCTTGTCAAGACATTAAAGATGCGGCTGTCAACCCAAGGTTGGCCCAAGAGGTGTCATAATGTCGCATCTTGATGTAAGAAAATCTGATGCCGAATGTCATTGGTTCCTGTTAGTTGCCCGGTTTTTCAGCTGGGCCGGCTCTCGCTGTGGTCCTCGCCTTTTTGAGGAAATATACGGAAGCCCGGCCACGCCCGGAAACAATGCTCTGTCATCGCCTTCTATTTTACCCGAGCCCTTTGGAATTATAGCCTGTATTTTGGGCAAGCCTTCTTCAAGCTTCCTCCCAGAGTTTTGGCCTAGGCCGTCGTATCTGGACCCGGCCTGCAACATTTTGCAGGAATATCTCAGGTATGTATCTGCCAAAGCGGAGGCTGACGGCCGTGGCAAGTTCCGCACAACCCAGCGGGCTAGGTAGGTACCTAGTTGTGTGGTTGACGACCGCATCACGCCGCGATCGAGAAAAAAAAAGGGATCAGGTGGCGCCAAGTGGTAGTTCGACAACGACACCTAATCAGGAGACCGTCCAGAGGGTCGACCGAGGTACCATTTCATACACGGAAATAACATGGTCAGCTGCTCGGTGGCGCGTGTGGGATAGTGCGCATCGGTATACATATAGACCAGCAGGAATGGGGCGCGACATCGTCGCCGTCTATAATATCAGCCGTTTGATCTCCTCGGAGGCAAGCAGCTCCGCCTCGATCTGCTGCTCGCTGGCAGCCTCCTGTTGCGCGGCCTCTGTCGCCTCACGGTCCTGGGTCTCCTTTTGGAAGAATTTGGTGATGTCGGTCGGGTTCTCCCACTCGATGATGCCCGTCGCGGCGGCCTCTAGCCTGCGCGCCTGGCCCTGCTGTGCAGCCCTACCGAGGACGCCGCAAATGACGGCTATGCTTCGCAGACTATTCAAGCAAGGGAGTGTAAGCATTGGCGTGCGTGCTTACAATATACGCGCGTGTGTCTGTGTGCTTGCGTGTGCGAGGAACCGGAGGAACAGGAGGCTGGAGAACGAGAAAAAGAACAAGGCAGCAAGCTCACCTGTCGTCGTTGGCCGGGATGGGATACGTGACCTTGGTGGGGTCCGAGTCGGTGTCGATGACGCCGATGGTGGGGATCTGGGCGACGACGCACTCGTGCAGAAGCGTGTAGTTGTCGCGCGGGTTCATGCAGACGACCAGATCCGGGGCCAGAGGCCGGCGGTCGCGCAGGTGCTGCTCGAAGCCCTCGAGCGTCTGGTCGAGCTCGTTGACGATCTTGATGCCGACGCCCTCCAGGATCACGTCCCGGTTCGTGATGGCGCCGGGAACCCACTTGGTGAAGAGGTGGCAGGCGCCGCCGAGCTCGGCGGCGCGCACCACAATGTCGAGGTGGCCCTTGCGCGTGCCCGCAAACAGGATCAGGCCGCCGTGGTAGGCCACCTCCTCGACGATGCGCGCGGCGCGGCGCAGGTGCGCGGCCGTCTGCTCGAGGCTGATGATGTGGATGTCCTCGCGCACGCCGTAGATGTAGCGCGCGTTGGCCGGGTTCCACCGGCTCTTGTGGTGGCCCATGTGGCACTGCGACGCCATGAGCAGCTCGAGCGTCACGTCCTTGGGACTCGGGGGGTTTTTGAGGAGGTCGCCCGGCACGTAGGTGCGCGTCACCACGGACCCGACCTTGTCCGTCTTGCGCTTCCATTTCTGCACTGCATCGTAGTCGAACGCCGTCCGGTCCGGCTCCCGCTTGGCCTTGGCCTGGCCGAACCGCGCCTGCAGCTTGGGATCGCGAACGCGGGGGACCGCTTTCGGCTCGGTGGATGGCTTGGGTGTGGAGGCGACGTTTTTGGGCGGCGGCGGCGGTGGTGGTGCGGAGGGAGTGGTTGTTGACGAGGCAGACGTCGAGATGCCGCAGAGGCTTTGTCTTGATGTTGCGGCGGCCACGGCCCGGCCTGGGGTAGGTTAGTGACGAGCGACCAGCGAAAATAGCACATGCTGGGAAGGTGTTGCTTACCGTGGCGTATGGCTACATTTCTTACTATCATGTTGACGGGGCTTAGTATCTCGTGGCCTTCAGCGCCAAATCGACATTGTCCCGCTCTAACGATGGACATCCCAAACTTTTCGGAGGAATTGGATATGGCCCGTGCAGACTGGAGGGGCCTGGCGCAGGCCGCCATATCGGGTTAGGGTTTTGTCGTGAGCCCCTGCCCCTAGATTGCTCCTTAGCATGGCCCATATCATGCTTTACAACCACAGATGAATTGCAGGGGTCCAACGTTAATCAAGAGAGCGGCATCACATATTAAATAATATGGGGGCGATTTATCTAGGACAGCTCTGTAGTACCTATATATCTATGGACAGACACGCGTTCAGGTACGGTCAGGACACCCAGTCCATCTCTTTCCCTTCTCCCCGTCCCTCATCGGTCTGGTGAGTTGATACGATCCTCGCTGGTATGACGAGACCGAGGGCCAGTCTTCAAAGACGAGAGGAATAAATAAATGCGGGGTAGTCGCATGCAATAGAATGACAATAGTTTTCACAAAAAAGACACGCGTTCCCCATTTCTCTTCGCCCACACCAACCCTCGAGATAACCTTGTTACCGTACACTGCTCATACAGCGGGGAACAGGAGAACGGGAGGTGCCCCAGTCATGCACTACCTGCCCGATGACAGCCTAGACACGGTGAAGACTGCGATAATAACGACGGCCAGGGTCATGACGGCACCGGGAAGCAGCAGCTCGTTAGGTACGCCTGCGATCAGCGGCTCCTGTTGTGCAACAGGCGGCGCGCTGCGGGGTGCCCTCCGACGCTTCCTGGCGGCCGCTGCGCTCGCCTCAGACTCGTCGTCGCTATCGTCCGACTCGTCCTCTTCGCTGGCCACGACGCGCTGCTTCCTCCGCTCGCGCACGACGCTCGACGCCGGCGGCGTCGGCACCGAGCGCCTACTCGATGCCGTCGGCACGCGCGCGGGCGCGGCTACTCCAAGGGGTGGCTGGTCGGGGTGATGCACGAACAAGTCAACCTTGTCGCGACCAGACTGGCGCGCCAGCAAGATGGCCTCTAGAAGGTCCTGGTCAGCCGTGATGCTGACCGAGTCGCCATCGTTGTCGAGGTACGACAGCGCAAATCCGGAGCCGAGCTGGCCGTCTTCAGTCACCTCGGGCGCACCACCCACGGCCTCAACCTCGCCACCCAGCTTGGACGAGACGTTGGTTATAAGGGCGGAGACTCCGTGCGCCGCCGTCACTTGTAGTCTGTGCACGCGACCGCCGGGCGCCTTGAACTTGAACGGGAACGGGATCTCGCTGGGTGGGAGCTCAGGTGTGCCCCCCACAACCGAGCCCTCGTCGAATCCCGCATGCGACGCCGAGTCTCCTGGGGCGACGCTATCAAGGCGGTCACCACGCGTCAAGTCGGGAGACACGGCGGAGCGCGGCGGTATGTGCGAGGGGTGGTGCGAGCCGTCTCCCGACATGACCGACTCCGTCTCGTTGTCCAGTGAGAGCCAGAACTTGTTCCACGCAGGACCCTCGTTGTCGCCGCTCTGCATCGTGTTGATCTGCTCAAGCGTAGCGTACGTGAGCTTGAGCACGTCGACCATGCCCACGATCTCGCCCGCGTCGTTCATGACGGGCAGGTTGAGATAATGTCCATCTGCGATCATGATTTGCCACACCGTTAGCCGCGGGATTGACCGGATACCAAGCCAAGAGCACCTGTATTGCTCGCTCACCGTGCATCTTCCGCAGCGCGGCCTGGATGCTCACATCCATGGGGGCAAAATCCGGGTGCGGGGTCATGACCCTGACGACGCTGCAGTTTCCGGGGTCAAGGCCGGGGGCAATGACGCGCAGAACGACGTCCTTGCTCGTAAAAATGCCCGTGATCTGGCCCTGGTCTTGGACGAGGACGGCGGTAGTGTGATTTTCCCTCATCATCTGGGCAGCCTCCCTAACCGAGGTCTTTACGCCAACGGTGGTGGGAGGCACGCCGTTGAGCACCGATTCGAGGGTGGGGCCCGACATCTTGCTGCGCAGGGCCTCGACGTACTGGATGATCTGCTGTGGCTGGCTCGCGCCCAGCTCGGACTGGACGCCCTCGAGCGCATCGTACAGCTTGCGCGAGGACGAGTAGGCGCGCTCGAGCTTCTCCATGGCGTCGTAGAAGCACTTTGTGATGTCGAGGATGCCCGAGATGTCCTGGTTTTCGTCCATGACAGGCAGGTGCCGGAAGCCCTTGCGCACCATGAGATCGAGGGCGTCGGTTGCGCTGGTGTCGGTGCGGGCGCAAAGCGGGTTCTTGGTCATGATCTCGGCAATGGTGACGTTTGTGGCCTTCAGGCCCGCGCCGACGACGCGGAAGGCCAGATCCTTGGCGGTGAAGATGCCGGCGATGCGGTCATCGTCGTCGGTGACCAGGACGCAGTCTTCGCGCTTGGCGGCCATCAGCTGAGCGGCCTCGGCGACGGTGGTGGCGGGCTTGATCTGGAGGGCCTGGCTCGGCTTGAGGGCCAAGACGGTGCCGGGCGGGGCCTTGCGCGAATGCCGGGCGCGGCCGGGGATGTGGACCTTCTTCTTCTGGAGGTCATTCTCCATCTTGCGGCGGATGGCCTGGACATGCAAGTCAGCGGGCGTTCCTCTCGCGGCGGCTTCCATCTTGACCGCTCTCTTTTTATTGGACACCTGGGTAGCACATCTCTCGTTCCCGAGAGGCGAGCAGTGCTGCTCCCGGCTCAAGGCGGGAAGTGCTGGTCGACAGCCCGTACAAGGGGCCAAAGGACAACCCCTCGCAGGGGCAGACGCATGGCTCCTGACACGCACAGGCGGGGAACCCAGCGATCAAGGCTTTGACATAAAGGGACGCTGCACGTACCTCATCCCGCTTGCTCTGCTTCTGTCTGCTGGCACTCATGGTGGAACCCCCGACCTCACTGGCTGGCGGCGGATGCGGACTATGCGGAGGGTGGCTGTTCACGTTCTGGTCGTGGACGGGGCGGGGGATGGCGGAGGAGGAGGAGGCCGAAGGGCTGAAGCTCGGAATGGCTCCACGTGTTGAGGCGCGGCTGGGAGTGCCTCGGAGAGTGTTGCCTGGATGGTTTGACATTGCATAAACTGCACTGGCAGCCTGCAAGAATCAGGTGGAGATCCTGGTCGAGGCTAACTGGAGGGGAGGAGAGGGGTTGGTTGGTCAAAAAGGAGGGAGGAAAAAAAGAAAAAAAAAAAAAAAAAAAAAAAAAAAAAAAAAAAAAAAAGGGCCAAAAACAGACGTTCCCTGCCGTTATCGACGAGTGGGCGGCTAGCGATACGACGTAGGAGCGCCTCGTCGGGCAAAAGCGGAGAGACCAAGGGCAATCGAGGGCGGTGTAGAAAACAGGTGGTATTTTCGAATCGCGGGGTGACTTTATTTCTGCCAGAAGAGCGAGGGCTCTTTGATTGTCACGATCCCTGGCGCATCCGACAATCGCGCGCAATTGACCAGGCGCGGGCTGTGCCACAATTACCAGGAAAAAGCTGGAGTCAAGCTAATCGCAACCTCAGGCCGCCGGGTCTTTGTTGTGCACTGTTGGCCCGGAGATTCACTGCCCGGAAAATCCTCGGCATTTTTTTGCGCACGCGTCCAGGCCCCTGCATCGCGCGATGTGAGGGAGGGTGTCGTCTTCACGTCACCGACACGGGTAATCCTTTCGGGGGGCCGTATACAGACGGGACGGGCAGCCTGCAGTAGTAGCCGATGCGGAGAAATATCCCCTCTCACATTTCCAACTCTTTTGTAAGCTTGATCGCGCATCAAGGCAATGCAGTCGTATTGAGGCCCCGCTCCGGTTGTCGCTGACCCGGCTGTTGACCTTCTCGCGGGCTCTTATAAAATGGCCTCCATCCCGGGCTCCCTGGCGGGCTCGATACGGGCATGCCTCGGTGCCAGCCTCGACCACGGGTAGAAGCATCTGTCCGTCCCTCGCAGCGGTAGCCCCGAACAGCAGCCAGCCAAGATGCGCCTCTGGAACCTGATCGCTCTGGCACCTCCCCTGGCCGCTCTGGCCGCGGCACAGGCCGGTAGTGGGAAGCGGCCCAACATCGTCCTCATCATGACCGATGACCAGGATCAGCTGCTTGGCTCGACTGCCTACCAGCCCGTCCTCCAGAGGGAGATGATGCAAAAGGGCACCGAGTTCACAAATCACTTCACCACCACAGCCATCTGCTGCCCCAGTCGAGCCTCACTCCTCCGGGGCCAGATGGCTCACAATACCAACATCACTCATGTGGCCGCACCCGGGTAGGCAGGCTATGGCATCCTGCTATCTCTTGTGTGGTTGTCCGCCAGATCAATCAAGCCGAATCGCTCGAGTGTTAGGCTTACATATGAGCACTACTAAACAGAGGAAATTATGACAAGTTCACCTCTGCGGGACTCGACGAGGACTACCTTCCTCAGTGGCTTAAAAAGGCTGGGTACCGTGTAGAGTGTATGCCATCCATATCCAGATTGCTTCTCTTGCTTCTCCGTCTCTCCAGTGCTAGCTGACACCCAACGAGACCTTGGCAAGCTACTCAATGGCTACGACGTGGCGAACTATAATAAGCCCGCGCCTAAAGGATGGGATTTCATCAACAGCCTGACGGATCCTTACACGCAAAGCTTCAACTTCCAGGTCATGTCCGAGAATGGCGCGCGGCCCAGCCTATACCAGGGCTTCCACCAGAGCGACATCATCAGAGCACAGTCGTAGGTACATCCGCCCCTGCTTCCGCCAGGTTACAACTAGTGGCCGGCCCTAACCCTGTCTCAGTATCGACCGTCTGGAGTACCTTACCGGGCAAGAGCAGCCCTTCTTCATTACCATTGCTCCTACTTCACCTCACGAGCAATATGATTACTTTGCCCCGGTGCCGCTGACCCGGCACAAAGGCATGTTCGCCAACGTGTCGGCGCCGCGTCGCCCGAACTGGAACCCAGCCGACTCAGTTCAGAAGCAGAAGTCCAGCTACCTGAAGGATCTCCCGCCTCTCACCCAGAGATTGATTGACTTTTGTGATTTTCTGTACCAGCAGCGGCTCGAGGCTCTCAAGGGCATTGACGAGATCGTTGAGGACGTCTTCGCGACTCTGGAGGCCAAGGGCGTTCTCAATAACACCTATGGTATGTGCATAGTGCCGAGAGCCAGCAAGGACGGGCTGTCTCGCGTCGCTGCCAGAGACTGGACCATCCACATGTGCGGGATCAGAAGGGGCAAATGGAAGCCGGTCAACAAATAACTAACAAGATCTCACATTCCGCACTCAGTCATCTACACCACCGACAACGGATGGCATATTGGTCTGCACCGTGCGGCTGCGGGAAAGTCGCTCCCCTACGCTGACGACACCAACCTGCCCTTTGTCGTGCGCGGCCCCAACATACCCCAGGGCGTCAAATCGACGCTCCCATCCACGCACATCGACCTCGTGCCTACCCTGCTCGACATCGCTGGCGTCGCCGAGGCCGACCTGCCGCCGCAACTCGACGGCCGCAGCCTCTTACCCCAGTGGCAACAGCCCAATCAAAGCTACGACGGCTGCGGCACGGGTGTTGGCCGCGACATTCTAAATGTTGAGTTTTGGGGTAGTGGCCTTGTCGAGGCGCCACCTTCTAGCGGTAATTCCCTTACGTCAAATGCCAACAACTCGTACAAGTCGCTTCGTCTCGTGGGCGAGGAGCATTCGTGGCTTCTCATCAAGTGGTGTACCGACGAGGTGGAGCTGTACAACACGCGCGACGACCCCTACGAGCTCACCAACCTAGCGCTGGGTGCCAGCGGCACCGACGGCGGCGCTGCCATCACCAACCCCGACGTGAAGCGCGTGCTCACGCGACTCAACGCCATTCTGCTCGTGACCAAGTCCTGCACGCTGGGGACTTGCCGCGACCCCTGGACCGTGCTGCAGCCGCCGACGGCTGCCTCGCCCGTCAGGTCCCTGAAGCAAGCGCTCGACCCGTCGCACGACGCCTTCTACTCGGGCCTGCCCGAGATCAAGTTTGGGAAGTGCATGACGTACCAACACGTCGCCAACGAGGAGCCTTACTATCTGCCGGGCGCCGCCGAGGCCATCACCCAATTCCGGAAGCCGACGGACAACTATGTCTCGCCCCAAACGACCAGGAAGTTGGTGCAGGATCTTAGCGTCTTCCACGGCGGCCCCGAGCAGCGTCACACCTCCTGGGCCGAGATCGCGGCCGCGTCGAGGGAGCTGACGGACGAGGAGCTGGACCAGCATATCGACAAGCGTGACTTGGCTGAGATTCCGGTCCTGGAGTGGTGGGATTGGTCCGCGTGTCGCGGTTGTGTCGGCGGGGGCTGCAGATGCCATATGTCACGGATCTTCCCCTTTTTTTTCATCCGAACACTTCCATACCGGAATATGTGTGTTTCTTTTCTTTCTTTCTTTCCCCTTGCAAAGCGAGATGGTAAGTTTGGAGGATCCAACCTTTATGATCCTGCAAGGGTGTAATATGTCCGTGCACATGACAGTCGGGATAATTGTTCTGTTCCTTTTTTTATATGGAAACGACCTGATCGTCATTCTTGGCGGCGGGCTCGGGCAATTCTTGGCTTTAGGCTTGCTCTAGACGAGGCACACACACGCATATAATCAAATAGATCCAGCAGCCAAGCCGTCCTTCTGGCTACAACGACTCATCAGCGTACGCGTACCAAGCGTACAACTTGCGTTAGGCACATTGAGAGAAGTGACAGGGGCAGGATTGCTGTTTTTTGCGGTTCAGACTTTTTTCTGATCGGGGTACCGTGCTGCCGAATCCTGTGCAGTCCCTGAATCCTTGGCAGTCCCATTTGGGATCGGTCGGCCTCCTTTCGGACGCGCACGCCTGGGCTACATAATTCAGCATTTTGACAACTTTGTAAAATTTTCTCGCGCCGTCCCTTGAATGGCCACAACAAGGTAGCACCGCATAAAGCCTCCAAGTCATCAATACGATCAACACGCCAGACACTCGTAATTGCAATCTGGGATGCAACCAGCCGACGCCGAGGCCAGTTGAGGAAGACTACCTATCAGTTTTCTCCGTGACCTAAGATGTGACTGGCTTCTGGCCAAGATGTTCTTCAACTGCAACGACCTGCTCTAGTCCCAGATGTCCCACGTGCTCTTCCAGGTTGGCTTAGAAATCATCCACGAGTCGACCTTCCGGAGTTTCAGCGACAACAACCTGGAGGTGACCGTGATCAACCGCCTCTAGTAGCAGTGCTACGGCATCCGGCCGGTGGGTTTGGCTTACCTTTTCAACCCGGGTGGCTTTTGTTTTGAGCAAAACTTCGGCCTCCCCGCCTCCGAGGTCGTTGACTACCCCATGACCCTGTACCGTCAGGGCGCCGGCGGGTGGCAGGCCAACTACGTGGAGAACGACCTGCGGAGCCGGGGGCTGATCGGCAACGACAACGGCCCGGCGCTGCCGCACTTCCCCTTCTACGAGGATGCCTCCATGGTGATCGGGGTGATGCGCTTCGTGCAGTCCTTCGTCGACTCCATCTACGGTGCCGATGATGAGGCGCTGATGCGCGACTACGAGCTGCAGAACTGGATCGTCGAGGCCAATGGGCCGGCCGAGGTGCATGACTTCCTCGCGGCACCGCTGCGCCAGTGCCAGCAGCTGGTCAACATCCTCACGCACCTGGCCTGAACCACAGGCGGCGCCCACCACGTCATGAACCAGACGGCGCCCGTCAAGGCCTCGGGCGCGCTGCCATTCCACCCGGCCGCGCTGTACGCGCCCACGCACACGACCAAGCTCGCCGCAGCCACGAGCGCGGACCTGCTGGAGTGGCTGTCCAACGAGCACAAGGCGGTGGAGCAGGTCGGGTTGCTCGCGCGCTTCAACCGAGCCGAGGTCGGAAAGAAGGAGAGGGTGTTGGACGCCTTCTCGACGCCGGAGTTGCTGGTTCGCAATGGCCTGGCGTTCGCGGCCAATGCGAAGTACGTCGAGGAGATGATGCAGATCAGCAAAACGAGTTCGAGCAGAGGGTTCGACAGCCAGGGCATGCCTTTTGTCTGGACCGCGTTGGATCCCAACCTGAACCCTTCCTTCCCGAGCGTCTAGGGTCGCCTGGCCAAAGCTCGGTCGATTCGTGGATTCGGTGGGAAAAGGTGGTCAACGTCGGCAACCTGAGACAGCAGATGCGGTTCATATCGAGCGGAGATGGACATCTGAGATGCATTTACAGTACCTAACCAACCTACCTTACCTACCTACCACCTACCTCGGCATCACGGGGGTTGTCTATGTACCTACCAACCTTAGGTAGCTGCCAATTAAGAGTGTGCAGGGGAGACTACCCGAGGGAAACTCTGTAATGGAAAATGGCTAGTCAGCAGTTCCACATTCCCCAAAATCACAGCAACCGGAACTTTACAGCACGTTCCTCAGCTTCGTATTGCTGGCCTGGTTGCTTCCATCCACGTGCGTGCCTGGCAATACCACCTGTGACCCTGGCGACGGCAAGCAGGGAGACTGTGCAATGACGTATGATAAATAATGAATGATAAGAGACTCTGCATTCAAGCTCGAGGCTAGGGAGGCAGGTAGGTACCTAGTATGTAAAAAGGACGTGTCTCGCCCGCATGAGGTAGGGCGCAGAGGCTGATGCCGTGCTTTTCCAGATGAATCATGACCTCGGCATAAAATGTCTCTCCCTGTCGTCCATAGATGTCGAACAAAAGTAAAATTCACCGAAGTATTGAACCGAGCCGTGCCAGAACGATCTATGGCTTGGCTGTTTTAAGGTAGGTATGTAGGGTTGACGAGGCACCCGCACGCGGTTTATGTTTTATGCCTGGCTGGGTCTGCAGGCCGGCGTTTGATGTTGTGTATTTGATGTTCTCTAGACCGGTCTAATTCCTCGGGACCCGAGGCAGCGAACACAAGCGCAAGGGAGCACTTGGAAGGAGCTTATTAAGTCGCGGGCAGAAAACAGCCGCCGCCGCCGCCACTGCCGCCCAAAAAGAACCCAAGGCGACGGAAGCGTGTGGCATCGATCCACGATGCGACAGCCCAGGCGGATGGATCATGGCCCGATGGGGCGGCTTGTCGCCTCCATTGTGCTGCCAAATGAGGAAGCACAAGGCGCGACAAGGCCGGGGAAGGCCAGGGGACGGCGCATGCACACCCGACATTAATTGATTGCATGCAGCGTAAAGTGCTTGCTGCCCCGGCAGCCAGACCCGCCTGTTGGCCAGGCCCAAACCAGACATTTAACTCGCCAGGAAGCTTGCCTAAACGAGCCATGTCTGTGCGCCAGCGCTCCTTCGGGTTTCCCAGCAATGGAGGTCCCGCCCGGCCAGGGATCCAATCTGGACCTAATGTTTCGAGGACGGCAGGGGTGCAGGGGGTGCGTGTGGGCCGAGCGTGGGCGGCCTGTTAGCGCGCCCACCGCCGTCGCTTGCCACTGGTGCAGGGGTCGTGCCCATCCTGCGTTCCTCTAGCAACCGCGTCCGACGTCAACAAGGAAGGTGCGGGCATCGCCAGCGAGGGAGCGAACATGCCAAAACTGCGAGCCGCCGCTGCTGTAGGTCGCATCTCAGGATTCCCACTTTCCTGTGCACCTCCATTTTTTCTCCCTCCCTTATTACACCAGGGAACAAGCGTACGCTCTTTGGACTTTGCGCGCCAGAGAGGAGAAAACAACCAAGAACCAAAAAAAACCACACTCCCTTGTCATCGAGCCATTCTAGCTTTGCTGGGCAGCTAGACTAACAGGCATTCCCGCCGTCCTCTGCCTCGCAGAAGAGGCACACCCCAAATAACCCCTTGGGCTGTCGCAACGTCGTTGGCCACGACTGAGCGCAACCTCAAGATCCCGCTTGCCCGGCCGCTTGGCTTGCGCTGCGTGAGGTAAGAGATGGGGAGGCGGAGGGAGACGGATCTGGGAAAAGAGAAAGAAAAAAGACGACTGGCACAAGAGAGCTTGCATGTGCTGACCTCCCCGGCTTGGCCTGGCATCCAGTCTCGGAACCAATTGAGAAAGGTTCGCTTCATTGCGACACTTTGACCGACAACGACAACCGCCCCTTCCGAACTCGACTTGCATTCCCAAAATGCTGTCCAATCCGCCACTATCACATCTTCATCCGCGCCACAGGCAACACCGGCGACAGAACTCGACACCCACGGCATTCGAAGCGGTGAAGATCCCGAACCTGCCCAACATCCAGCGACGGCAGCCAGTGTCCCATCGGCGAGGCCTCAGCCTCGACACTCGGCAGCATCATATCCGTCAGCTCCAGCAACACCAACAACGCCAGCAACAACCACCAACCATCGACAACAGGCAGGAATTCGCGACAACGACTACAACGGTAAGTAGCTCGACGACCACTAACCACCCAGGATTACCAACGACACCACAGCATCACGTATTGCGAGAAGCGCAGCAGCAACGCATAATAGCACGCCCAGGCCCTGGCCCGGCCTACACCAACCTGGCGAGCGACGAGGCCTTCCTGATCTCGCCGCACCCCACGCCACAGCACAACCACCACCAGTTCGATCCCGCCCAATGTGGCATGCAGACCGGCCCCCAGTTCGGGAGCAATGACACGGCCCGCATCAGCCTCCTGATGAGGCGGAACCAGGCCGGCTTCAACGCCAACACTCAAGCCGCCATGACCCTGAACACAGATTTCGACATATTCGAGCCCGCTCCCGACAGCGCCCTGTCCACTCCCGGCTTCATGAACTATCAAAACAGCCCTGCCCTCTCGCAGCAGGGCTGGACCTCGGAGGGGGACACGACCAGCACGCGTCGGACTTCCCGAAGGATCAGCAACGGCATCATGGACCGCGTCAACAAGTTTGAGACTCTGGGAAGTGTCGACGGAGGATCGAGGCCAGCTACACCCCCGACGCAGAACGTAACAGGTATGCCGTACCCGTCGGGCCTCTTTGGGGCAAAATCCGAAGGCATCTGGCTCTCAGTGTCTCCCTGGCTCACTTTGAACGTCCCCGTTGACTTATGGCTGACCAAGACCCTCAAGGTTACTTTCCCCCGACACCGATAGAGACCCCATGTGAAAGAATGGTGAAGCATCAGCCCCGGCCAACTCGCTTCTCGGAAGGGTATGACGAGTCGATGGAGGACACGATCAAGCCGCGCAACCGCTCAAACCGGGCCTCGGGCGTTTTTCAGGAGCTCAGGCAGCAGGCCGAGGCGATGGCGGCCAGCCAGCAGGGCACCAGCACCATGGCCATGCCGCTGCAGTCTCCGGACTTTATGAACCTGGGGAACATGAGCGACGAGTTTGGCAAGATCGAGACGGGCGTGAACACCATGCACGGCACCGCCAACGCCACCCCCGACCTGTCCCACCACTCAACCCCGGTGACCCCGTACGTGAACTCGTTCCCAAACGAGTTCCAGGCGACCAACTTCGACTCGCAGGCAACCGTGATGATGTTCCATCCAAACGTCAGCCTCGCGCCGAGCAGCGGCAGCACCTCGGCGTCGCGCAGGGAGTCCCCCCATCGCCGCACCGAGTCTCTTGCCAGCATCGCCAGCGCCGCCAGCATCTCGAGCCTCAATATCGACGAGACCAAGACGGAGACGGGTGTGACGCTCGACGACATCTCGGCCCACATCGAGGGCCCCGATCCCGCAGACGGCAAGTGGACTTGCATCTTTGAAGACTGTGGCAAGAAGTTCGGCCGCAAGGAAAACATCAAGTCGCACGTGCAGACGCATCTGAACGACCGCCAGTATCAATGCCCAACCTGCAAGAAGTGCTTCGTGCGTCAACATGATCTGAAGCGCCACGCCAAAATCCACACAGGCGTCAAGCCGTACCCGTGCGACTGCGGCAACAGTTTCGCTCGGCACGATGCTCTGACGCGCCACCGCCAGCGTGGAATGTGTATCGGTGCCTTTGACGGCATTGTGCGCAAGGTCGTGAAGCGCGGTAGGCCCAAGAAGCACCGACCCGAGATGGACGAGAGGCTCGACAAGTCTGCTCGCACCCGTGCAAAGAACAAGGACTCGTCCAACAGCTCCCACTCGCCCTCGGAGACGTCTCACGGCGGATACACGGACAGCTCGGTCCCCAGCTCGCCGTCCCACCACGACGATGCGTTTGACGACATGCTGGACGACCAGCCATTCCAAGACCTGATGGAAAACGTGCCCATGTCCTCCGAGCCTCAGCAGAAGCAGCAGAAGCAACAAACCCGGCCGGCGGCGTCCATGTCAACGCAGTCATCGGCCCCGGCGACCGCGACCATGAACGGCCACCCGCTTGCGAGCGCTCCCTCGACCGCGCCCATGGGTCTAATCGACAACACCGGAGTCATGCCCACGCTCTCGCCCGCGGCGGTGACCACCGCGGCGGACATGGCCGGCATGGTTACCATGGTGACCGATGCCTCAGCACCGACCTCGTCGCCTGCAGCGCTGTCAGACTATTCGCACGCATCGCACCTCACTGGAAACGGTGGCGACCAGACCCTGCTGGACCCGTTTGACACGTCTCTGGACGACAGCGGACTGGGTGGCGACCTTGGCCTGCCCCAGCAGCAAACCGCGCCTCCCCAATCGCCCGCCAAGAGCGTGGCCTCCCACTACACTCACAACCAGCCGGGCACGCCGCCTGAGCTGTCGGCGTCGAGCTCGCCCCCGCCCAGCTCCGCCGTGACGGGCGCTGATCGTTTCTTTTCCTCCCACCTCATGGGAGGCAACGGAGATGCGATTGGCTGCGCCGGAACGGACATGGGAGTTCTGGGCGGCGGCATGTGTGCTCCACCGACGGTGACGACGTCTGCCACCGGCGTTGCGGACGTGTCGATGGCCGAGGACATGGACCTGTACCAGGCTCTGGGCGCGGGAGGCGAGGATCTTGTTGGCGGGCTCGACGGCTTAGGCGGTCTCGGCTCGTACGGCTCGCTTGGTGGACTCGTCGGCGGCATGCCCTCCAAATTCGACGAGGAGTATGGCATGTTCACCGGCGACGACGTGTCCAGCTACTTCGGTCCTTGACGTCCTGGCTGGCCTTGTCTCTCGCGTCTTGCGTCCCAGACATTCTGGCGTGTTTTGTTTACCCGTGGTGCAGCGTCTAGTGCTTGAGGCGCCGTAATGATGACGAAGCTATGCCATCGTACCTCTTCTCCGGTTCCTGTCCCGTTGTTTCCGAACGGGATACCTGGCTAGAGGTACGATGACTGTGTAATAATCTTGGGGGAATCGGTTTGTTAGAAGTGGCTGCTCATGCTTTTTTTTTTCGCTCACCCTGCCTTGTCGGGTTGCGAGGGACTTGTATATTAGATTGCCATTTTTGCGTCTTGGATATTGTTTTTGTTCCTCTATGCATGGATGGCTGGGCAGGCCTTGCCGGCGAGCTACCATGCGATGCGTCTCTTTTTTTTTTTTTCATTTTTTTTTCTTTCAGAAGAGAAGGTTGGAGGAAGTGGGAGATGGAGATGGGGACACTGGATCACGGAGCGCCTGGAGTTTGTGTTTTGCTCTTTTTGTCGAATGAATCCCCGGATCTCTCTAATCTTCCCCCTCGCGTTTCCGGGCTTTTCCATTTCGCAATCTTTTTTGACTTGAGTTCGATGGAGGACGGGCGAGAAAGTAGGTGTAAAAAAAAAAGAATAAGAAGCTGTAATTGCTGGCGGAAGAAAACGCATAATGCGCGTCTCACCAAAGCGATGTGTGGAGTGAAACGTGAATGAATGGTGGTGCCTCCAACCAGGTACACGTGCAGGATGTCAGTCGTGCACCGTAAAACACGGTGAATTCACGTTTTGTCGCGTCCGGAGCTTGCAACAGGAGCTGCGCGTCACCAAACGGTACCCCACATCAGCTGTCCCGCCAAAGCTACCAGCCTACCAGATACCTTGCTCTACACGATGCTGGTGCCTGTTGACGCAGTGAGATGCGCCTGGAAACATCGTTAATCCATTGGCACCTGAGGCCGGCAACACGGAGTGAGGCCGAGCCTCATCAACCGTGCTTTTGCCACATCCAAACCACCCAACCCTATCGCTTTCTCGCACAACTAGGAGTAGACACTGATCTATCTGTCTTGCTACCCTTGGCTCCACGCGCCTCGCCATTCCTGTGGTCCAACCCTACCCTGTCTGCGATATTCTGCACTACCATTTCTCAACGAGATTTTGTCATTTTGAGGCTTGCTGGATCTTCGCGTCTGACGACCGCCGTTTCCGACCCAGCCTGGCCAGGACGAGACAAAGAAGAACAAAGAGGAGGCCCGTCGAGACCACATCCGACCCCGACACCACTCGCCGCTCATAGACCAACCTAGGGACATGATTTGAATTATTTCGCCATGCTGACACCATGTATCACTCGGCCGGTGGCCTACCTGTACGCTCTGGGCAACACGCCGGCCATCAACGTTGCCAGGGCTGTCCCCCCAGGCATCAATGCCGACATCTTGCTCCTCGGCTGCGGCGATATTCGCAACCTGCTGTACACGGCATACGCCGAGAAGGGATTGCCCCCGAGGAAGCTCGATGTTACCTGCTGTGATATCGACGACTTTGTCGTTGCCAGGAATGCCATCTTTCTCTCGTTCGTTGTAGACGGCATCGGACCTAGTCTACTCCCGCAGCTGCGGAGCCTCTACTACGATCTCTTTGTCGACAGCACCGCCCTCGAGCTCTTCCGCCTGCAGCTGCACAGACTGGCCGAGGCGGCGGGTTCGTGGGGCAGCTGGCTGGGCAGCCCCTATGGCTCTGTGATCAAATTCGCCGATCACGTCACCTTCAACATCTTCCGCCGCACGCTCTCGAAGCTATCCTATGCTGCCTCCACCGACGGCGTAGCCTCCAGTCTCAGCAGGTACCAGGCTAGTTTGAAGGCCAGCCGGTGCGAGATGCAGACACGCTTGGGCCCGGAGGGCTTTGTCATTACCGCACTGCGATCTGCTGCTCCTCTGTCGCTCCGTGTCGGCGACAAGCTCATCACGAGCGACCTTGCGGACTCCTACAGGAACTACTGGCACAAAGCCATGCAAGTCATCGATCCCGCGCACTCTACGGATCACGCAAACCCGCTCTTCTCTCAGCCCATTGCACGCGGCGAGTCTGTGCTGCACTATGGAACCGACCCGGTTCTCGGCTTCCATCTGGGCACAGCCTTTGCGTCACTTATGCCTGGATCACCCCTCAGGATGGACGCGGTCACGAGCCACGGCCCCTCTAAGTCCGCCTGGGCAATGCAAGAACTATTCAGCGAATGGACCCAAGCCCTCCGGGAGACCATCAGCAAGGGCCGGTTGGTCGTCAGGTTCGTGTCGGCCGACGCTCTTGCCTTGTGCCACACGCTGCGATACTGCGCGGCCAAGTGTCCTGAGCGCCTTTCGGCCGCGGTCTATCGACGCCAGCTCCGCGCCGAGGTCCTCGAACTTGACCAAGACCAGTACGGAGGGACAGCGAAAGGCGCTGTCGCGCCAATCATGTTTGACGCTATTGACACGTCAAACCTGGCAGACTCACTCGGCGCCCTCAACATCCTCTTCTCGGCGGGGCCGCTCCTCAAGCCCACTCCATGGGCTGCCCTGTCCACCGAGATGCTCACGAGTCCGGCGCCGGACGAGCGTGAGGCCTTTGCCAAGCTCCTGCCAGGAGGCACGCTTGCCGTTGCCCATATGCTCGGCTTCACCGTCTCCGAGTACTGGACCAACCTGACTGCGACGGGCGCCGGGCTCGAGGTCGTTGGCGCGTTGCTGAAGGGGACCGATGACGGTCCCGCGCGCATGTTCCCTGGTCGCATGACGTGGGCACCCGACGCGCAGCTCTCGGGCCTCAAAAACACCGCGCCCAGCCGTCTGAAGCTGGACACCGACACGGCCATTGGCATTATCTGGCGCGTGTACGCGGACATGTTCGAGGCAGAGAATGTCAGGGCCCTTTTACGCTCAGACCCGTCCACGGTAAAGCAGACCCTGCTGTGGAACGGCGGCATGCCGCAGTCGCACCGGGGGACCTTTGTGGCCCTCTTCAAGGCGCTCATGTCTACCGTCGACGCAGACTGGGATGCTGTCAGCAGGGCTATCCTCGACAAGATCTACGGGGACCAGACGATTATCATGGGCAACAACTACGTCCAGGAGCTCGTCGCGCTCATGCACCTCCACGGTGTCTACACAGAGCAGTGGCTGATGAGCGAAATCAAGACGGATCCATACCATTCTCCTGCAAGGTTCCAGAAGTGGAAGCAGATCCCCGAGGTCATGGCCGTGACCCTAGTCGTGCCACTCGAGGCGGTCAAAAAGATGTTCCCTGCCACTGACACCGGTCTTCCTCCCGCCCTCCCGTTCCAAGTCACGCTCAGGTCCGGCCTGGGCGCCTGGGTTAATTATTTCGGCTGTGTGCACATGAGCCTCGGCACCGTCGAGGTGCGGGGTTCGCCGCAATCAGAGGACTGCAGCATCAGGGTTAAGAAGGACAAGGATGGCTGGCAAGGCAGCTCGCCTGTCCTCGTGTCCTTCTACTGCCCGACGTCGGCGCTTCAGGTTGAGCCCACGGCGATCATCAGCCTCGACGTGCAGCGGACGTTGCAGACCTTCCAGGTGCCCAATGACGGTCCAGGGGACCCGAGCATGGTTTTCCAGACCAGCCTCTACGACAGCTCTGCCGTGCTATTCTCCAAGTATTTGCCGGGACACTCGGCCCACCCATCCGTCTCTGCGTACAAGGAGCCAAATACCTCACCGCTCCCGGCACGCGATTCTCTGTCCGACAAATCCTTCAGCCTCTCGATAGACGCCGAGACGGGCAAAATAGCGGCTCTGACTGGACGTGTTGACATCACAGACGACGAGGGCAAGAAGCTTCTTGCGGACAAAGCGCCCATACAGCTGCGGCAGACGTCTCCCTTTATTATCGAGGTCGTCTTCGGAAGCGACGACTTGGTCTACCCGCTTCATTTCAGGCTGCCCATAGAGAAGGAGGGCTCCCGGACCAGGATCGCGAGGACTTCCGGCTACGTCGAGGTTATAGCACCGCTGGCCCACCCTACCGAGTCGGAGCATCTCCAGGGCTTCATGCATCCTATGGTGGTAGCCGCCCGAGCGAGCAATGAGGATGATGCTGTTACCATGCCCTCCATTCTCTCGTCGACTCTTCCATACGTCAACTTGGACATGCTGTCCATCTTGCAGGTGGCAGCATCTGGTAAGGCGTCGTTGGGGTGGCTTACAACCCTCACGTCGCACGCATTCAGCAACCGCGAGCGTCGGATCCGCGAGCAACTCCAGAGCAGCGACATTTCGGAGGCCTTGAGGCTCACACCTGCGGCGACGGTCAGGACCAACTTCAAGGAGTCGCTCTTCAGCATCTTCATGGTCGCCTCGGGCCTCCAGGGTGGGCAGACCGGCTTTTTCGCGCTCGAGAAGGCCGACAATAGCGCTGGCAACGCAGGCGTGCAGATGCTGATTGTCGTCTCGGCCCTGCGCCTCGACTGCGCCAACGGCACCGTCATCGCGGACGCGGCGGTCCTTCCGCTGACGCGGTCCTTGCTGGCGAGAGACTCGGACCTGCGCGCCTTCCTCGCGCTCTCGCAGTCGTTCGAGATCTGCTACCTCAAGGTCGACGACGCCGAGCTGGCGCTCTGGCGGCACGCGCTGCCCGCCATGGCCGAGCGGTGCCGGACCTGGGAGCACGAAACGGAAAAGTGCGAGTACGGCGCCCAAGGCGCGTCGCTGCCGCTGCCCGAGGAGGGTGGCGTGGGCGTCCCCGGCGGCAGCCCCGTCTTCTGCTCGTGCGGCCGCGGCCGCCTGCCCTCGGCCTTTGTGCCCCTGCCGCAGTGGGAGGAGGCGGCCCGGCCGCACGCCACGCGCGTCGCCCTCGGCCTCGTCTTCGCGGCGCCGTTTGTCGAAGAGGTCGTCGACCAGGTCGCGCTGGCCAAACTAAGGACCATGCGGGACGGGCCTATGACTCCATTTGCGCCTGGCCCCTCCGCGACGGCGACCACGACCGCCGCCGTGCCTAGCGACGGTGGTTGTGGTGAGGGCAGCAGCAACTCGACGAAGAAGCCGAGTTCTGCCGCCGATCTCAGCCCCGTCTTCTCGACCCTGAGGCAGGTGCGGCTGGATTCGGACAAGTGCGTGACGTGCGGCGCCCTGGGAGAGACGCCCTTGATGACCCCGCCATCTCCACTCCCCGGCCCCGGCGTCGTCGAGCTGAGCAGGTGCAACGGCTGCAAGAAGGTCAAGTACTGTTCCCGGGTCTGCCAGCGCAAGGACTGGAAGCACCACAAGAGCGAGTGTGTCGCCAACGCCAGCGAGGCTGCCGACTAAGCACTGCTGCGGATCTCTTCCTACATCCAAGCCGGTGACATCTTGGCTGCCATTGATTTTGGCTTTCTTCTCTTGTTTCCTTTTCTTTGTGATTTCCTCTCTTTTCTCGCGTGTTTTGTTGGTTTGCCTGGGCAGCATGCCGCCACCACGCGCGGACAACACTTTTTGTTGTTAGGATCTACTGTTTGCTGGACACTACTCTATGACTGGTACCTAGGAAATGGGGGTATGCAAGATCAAAAGGATCAGACAGCCGAAGCGTACGTTCTGCGACGACAGGCAGGGCTGCGATTTCTGCGCTTTCTGCCCTGTGCCTGATCGGGACTGGTGAGGGATTGATTATTCTGGGTCAAATGTTTGGTATTTATCGTTTTTTTTTGTTTACCAGGTCGATAACAGACGACGTGGAGGGTCAGTGCGGGGACTTAAGGCAGGGTAACACGCGCCAGGGACGACGGCGATGATGACAATGAATGACATTTCTCTCCTCTCATGTAGAGATACACAATGAAGTGATGGCGGGGAGTCGCGACGGAGTCTCCGCAGGTAAATTGACAATGTCTGACATTGGGTTGTTTTTCAGCATCGTATTTGTTTGTATCACCAGTATTTGTTCCACCACCGCAGTCCTTCGTGCTCGCTTTGGCCGTTAGAATATCAACGACACGATAGGCGAGGAACGCGAGAGCCACATCACAGGCATCCCGATTACTACCAATGCTTCGTTCCTGCACTGGGAATCACTTTTCACATGCCTCACGGAACACGCACATGCATAACGAAATGCCCGACATATCCAAGAGAAATGTATCGACGCTCACCACCTCCCGGCCCAACTCTCCGCCCCCCACAAGCGCCAGAAGAGACCTGGCTAGTTTGCAGATGACAGGGCGGCGGCGTGGCAGGGAGAGCAAATGGTCAATTCGCAAAATGCCAACCGAGCCCGTTTGCCCCCTCCCTTGACCCTCCAGATGGCGTCGACGTCAACCCTCCCTGCGAGCCTGCCCATTGCACATCATCCACCCGCGCGTACACACGCACACACACCCGAGGGGCGCGGCGTGGACAGAGGACGGTGATTGTGCCGGTACAGAGGGATGTAAAAAATGAGGTTGAACGTTTGATGTACCGCTCGGAATACAGAGCTTGGTCAAGGATGAATCTCGCCTTGTGCTCCACCCGGCCGTGCGGACGAGACGACGTCTCTTGTAGGTGCTTGATATCAAAAAGGGGCGAACGTTGGGAAAGTCACTCGTGCAGAGACACTCTGAGGAAATCGCGGCCACCAGTAAGCAAAGGCGGCGATGCCCTGTCCCAAAGGACTTGGTGCAAAGTGTCCTCTATTAGACGTCTGCCACGGCAAAACCCAGCGATTCTCCAGGGGGTATCATTCGGCGGTCCGCCGCTGTTACTTCAACTTGTAAGTCTCGGGCCCATCCTGTTGAGTTATCAGTGGTTAGGTAGTCGACCAAGGGCTCGCTGCGCCGCTTCCAAATCTCGCACGTGGTCAGAGTAGATGCTAGCTCGTCTCGAAGAAAACATTCGTCGCTCCGCCAACGCTGGCGCCGAAGCCACCAAAGCCACCGCCACCGGCTCCGCCCTCCATGTCATCGAGCGCCCGGTCGATCTCCATAATGTCGAGTATCTCCTCTTCCACGTTGCGCTCGTTGGCGGCCTCCTCGTCATCCTCGGCATCGGCCGCATCCTCGAGCTGGTCGGTGAATCCAAACCCGGTGTCGCGCGGGCGGGCTCCCATCATGCTCTGTGTCAGCGTTGGCTCGTCCGTGTCGTAGAGGCCCCGCACAAACGCCGGAACCCGATCTTGCGACCCGGCCCCGTTGTCTTCATCATCAAACGAAGGGATCCCCGGCCTCTTGCCAAATAGGCTCTTCTTGCCTCGTGTGCTGGCTCGCATGCTCCCGAGGCCCCGAAGGCTCTGCGCGAGAACTGCCGCGCTCTGCGGTTGCATTGTGCCACCTGGGCGGGGGTGAGGGACTATCGCCGCCGCCGGCGCGACGTCCTGTGCCGGCCCCAGGGCGCGTCGTCGCGCAGCACTGAGCTTCGCGTTTATGAAGCTGTGGCCAGCCATGTCGTCGGCAGCGTCGCGCACGTTGACAACCCTGCTCTCGCCCCGTACGAGCACCTCGACGGGCAGTCTCTCGTTGTCACCGTGGGAAGAGTGGCCATTGAGGTGGTCCTCGGAGCCCGAGCGTCGCTGTTGTGGCCGCGTGCGCGGAATTGCGACCACGCCGCAGCAACGCTCGCCGAGCAGGCCAAGGCTAAGATCCGCCAGGCGAATCATACGCCCTGCGGCTTGGGTGCCGCCTCCCCTCTCGAAGATGTTGTTGCCTCCTCCACCGCCGCTACGACGAGCCTGGGCATCCCAGAACCGGCCTACCGAGGGGACGACGGCGACAATGTGGTCGGCGCCGCCCATCCAGATGACGGCGCTCTCGTCGCCGTGACCGGATGACGGCCGCCCGGGCAGCTGCACGATATCAATGCCGCCCCGGACGGCAGCAAGGCGCTCTGGCCCGGACCCAAGCGACATGGAGAGGGCCTCTCGCCTCGTGTGCGGGGTCATGGGGACCAGGTCGCCCGATGACTTTTGCGCGCCGGGATTGCGCAGAGGGCTGGTGCCTTCGAGGTATCCCGAGGCACTGAAAGTTGTCAGGGCAGCACCCCGGACGCCCGAGGTAGCCTTGCCAAAAAGACCCCCGGACGATGGCGTCGAGCCCGCAACCCAAGGCCCAGCGCCATCAACGTCCCAGATGCCCCACTGGCCGTCAGCAAGCAGGGCCAGAATAGCCCGACCATGCGAGATCCAAGCGACCGCGACGACAGGCTTTCTGGCCGTCGAGAGTTCCGGTCCGCGGACGAATGGGGCGTACAGGGAGAGAAGCCAGGATCCTTGGGATGGCAGCGGGCCGTCGGACTCATCCTGGGGCACCGAGGGGATCGAGTAGTCATAGATGCGTACGGCATGCGGTGAAGCCACAGCGAGCAGCTGTGTTATGTGTAAGGGGTTAAAGCAAAGATTCATCAGCGGGCCGGGCAGGTACTCGGTTTGGAAAGGCTCCAGTGGGCGTTCGCTTGCGGGTCGCTGGAGGCCGATGGAGACGTCCCAGAGACGGAGCACACCAGTCCCCTGCCTCGAGTGTGCGGCGACGATAACCCGGGTGGTCTGCGAGCCCGAGCGGCCGGCGGCTTTGTGGCCCTCTGGACCTGCGGTGGCCTGCTTTGCCAGAGTAATCGCCAGCGCATCGCTGTACTGGACCTGGCCGCCAAGCGGAACCAAGGTCTCACCAAATATGCCCTTGCCCGCGGCGGCACCCCGGAGGTCGCTTCTAAGCTCTGGGCGGGACTTGCTCTCGTGCGAAGGGGATGTGAGTGGTAGTGTGACAACGAAGACGTCGGCGTTGAGACATGTGACAGCAAACACCATATGCTCCTTGAGTATCTCGGCACCGCCCCATGCAGCGTCCTCAGCAGCGCTATGGGGCGAGGGCAGCACGGCAATGTGACGCACACCGGTGCCCAGAGCCAGATCCAGGGTCTGCACCGTGTCGGGGAACTGGTTGTCGCCCGAGGGGTCGGCATCTTCGAACTCGGGCTTGTCGACGAAGGGCTTGGTCGCGGCAGGCGGCTCCTCGTCGTCCGAGTCGATAATCATGACGGCGTCGTCGCCGCCACCATTCCTCTTGTCTCGACCTGGTTGATCGGTGACATCCTTCTTTGGCGGCTTGAGGCGTCTGCCACCGCGCCAGGCCAGCGTGATGCCGTTTTCATGGCCGTAAACGACGATGGTAGCGCCCTGCGGGGACCGGACCGGATATGTCTTGACATCGTAAACGTGCCGTTTGAGATTGTATCTGGGAACGTGGAGGAGCGTTAGATACGCTGTCACACCATGTCAAGTGATCCCAAGAGTTGGCGATCATCGTCTTACGTGTATTGGGTGTTTTGAGCCGTGCGCCTTATCCTGGGCGCCGAACTGGCCGCCATCATTCCCGAGTAACAGTGTGAGGAGAAAGCACAGAGTGAATTTCCGGCGGGACAAGGGGCCGCGAGAGCCTCCTAACTTTGTCGCATTCCCAGGCTGTGGTCAAGAGTGGGGTGCTTCGGCGGCGGTTCGTGGTGGTTTGGCCGTGTTTGCAGGTTATCGCGAAGGCAATTACTCGACCGAGCTCAAAACGCGTTTGTCAATTGGCCCCAGTCTAGATGGGCACAACGCGGTAAGGTTCTTGGTCCGTGCGCATGGCATCTCGAGATCACGTGGGTTGCGGAATTCGATTTGGCGGATTCCCGTTCTAATCCATCACGTGTTGTTGGGCAGCACAAGCCGCTGGTTGGAATTTCGCCGACACAGTGCCCGGCCGCTGACACCTCAGCCTCCCACCTGCAGGCAATCAATCAAACTTGATATTTTTGGGGTCAGCGCGTCAACACGAAGGTCGAGTGCAACGTGCTCGAGTAAGCGCCGGCCGTGCTTGGCATCATGTCTTTCCTTTTTCGGCACAGAGCCTCCCAACAGAGAGCAAACGAAGGAAGCCCGACCTGCCTCTCCCGATGTGAAAAGGGAGGTTGAGTGGGAATGCATAGGCTGGTATTGAGCATTTCTGCTGCGCTTCCTGTCCTGTCACGATTCCCCTTGCTTTCACATCAGACATACCTATTTCGTCTAGCAAGCCAAGGAGAAGCCGAATGGCGGATTATACTCGGCCGTAGGGTTGCGTGCTCGAGCGGGACGCAGGGTCTAGCCCTCGGATTGGAGCACGGAGCCCAGAGCAGGAAGATCTGAACTCGGCCAAGCTCGACACCGCGAAGCAGGAATGGCGAACGCTAGGTACTTTCTCCCTACCTAATGTAATAGCTTATCGCCGCCTTTCCTTGTTTGGGTAACCACCTTGATTGTTTGCTGACCACAGCCTGGCAATCTGCGAGGCAGCTGACGGCGACGGAGATAACGAGAAAGACGCGTCCCTCTCTATCCCAGTGCTTGCTCGATGCAAAAAGAAACCAGAAGGCACTCGGCCTAGCTTGTGACGTCGACAGGGCAGCGGGCTGAAGCGCTAATTCCAAAATCCCCTGCAAGCCAGATCGTGTCACGTTGGTGATGCTTGTTTCACAATCCAGGGCGGGCTGGGCGTGGGTGCAATTCAGGGGCGCTCGGGCATTTCAATCAATATTCGTCAGCACTGCCACCGCAAGCGTGTGCCATGCTTTCGTGCCCATGTCTGCTCATGGTATCGCTGCCATCCAATTGTGGATTTCGGATAGAGACAGTGTGGTTATCTCGATTCTTTTGGCTTTTTTTTTTTTTTTTTTTTCCTTTTCTTTTCATTCCTTTTCCAGGTTAAAGTTTCTGCCCTTTCGCTCTTTATCTCTCTTTTTAAGCTGGTCCAAACGTGAGATCCGCTTCCGCTAGAACAGGAAAGGGATGACAGACGAACTCATCAGATGGTTGCGGCAAGTGGTGACGCCCCAAACCAAGGGAAAAAAAAAAAAAAAAAAAAAAAAAACCAGGAAGTAAGGGGGAAAATAAGAAAGAAAAAAAAATGACAGGAGATAGAAGGAAGCAGATTGATGTTTGTCGTTTGTCACTTTGTCGCGGCATCAATCCTTTCGGGAGCTTGACAAGGACAATCCCCGGTTGGCAAAGCAAATGTGCATATTAGAGTGTGCAAGCACAATTCCGTGACCGACAGCAGCCAAGAGCAATGCATGCTCGCTAGCCCTGCAGCAGACCGAACCACAGCTCAGAATCCCCCTGAAAAACGCTTTCGTGTTCCTGGCGGGTGCGACCACCAACCTCCAGGGAGGGGGGCTGGCCCGACTCAGGACGGCCAATCAGCACGCCAGATTCGGGTAGGGCCCTGTCAATCCCCTACCTCGTTTGGCTGCGCCGCCAGCAGCACCCCCGTTGCACTAATCTCCATCCGTACCGCGGATGCGCTGATCAGGTATCCGCGCACCACGCCATAGGTACCGCATTCGCCTCCTACCGCTGACGGGTGACCTATCAAGCCGCGCTGGGAAGACATCTCGGCTGCGACAGGGGCGACCGTTGCCCGATTTACCCACCCGCCCGGCGCAATTTCCCTTCTTCCTGGCTGTCCGCGCTCCTGATCCACCGACACTGGACCCCAGACAGTTGGCGGCACAGTCTCGCTCCCTCTTTCCCCTTTCTGCTCGGGCTGCCCTCTCCATTCTTCCCCTTCGACAAAACTGTTTTCGCTCCCCCTTCCCGACCACCAGCACGAAACCACCACGCCCGTCACTCGTTTGACAATTCCTCTCGTTTGTTTCTCTTCCATCCGACCGTCGATTCTTCTAGTCGACATTCCACGCTCCCTCCTTTTCCACTTCAGCCACGGGACTGTTGCTGTCCCGCCGAGGTCAAGAGGAGGAATTTTGCTTTCAATGTCCAGCCACTAAAGCGAGCCTCCAAAAGGGAGCACGCAGAATCGAGATCACGAAACGAACGCCGACTTCGAGTCACCAATACCCAATCCTCGGGCGGGCGACGTCAAGAACCCAAACCCGCAATCTTCAACAACATCGGCTGGTTCCCCACACTCCTCACCCATTCTTCTTCTCTCATTCACGCGCGATTGTCCTCGCCGCTCTCTTTGTCGAGAGGCTTTCCTTCCCAATCTACCTTCCTTTGTCCACCTGTCACGGGAGCCCGACCACGAGTCGCCGCATCGGTCTCCGCACAAAGACGGCCACCGATCGTGGCAACCCCGTTGGGTGTTCTTCTACCGACGACCGAGCTCACGACGAGGCACCGCCTCTCGAGTCTACTATTCCTCTCGGCGTATTCATCACTCCACCGATAACATGCAGTGCTTTACAATCGCCACCGCCGTCGTGGCACTCTTCGCAGGCGCCGTCGTCGCCGACCCTCCCACCCCAGGTCAGACCGAGAAAGGCCTCCAGCGGAAGCCCATGCGTCCGATTCCTTCGGACGCTACAGTTCAAGGATGCTTCAGCAGTGGTTTAGGGCTCAAGATGGTGAACCAGTCGGTCCAGTACAACACCATGGGCAAATGCGGCAAGGAAATCTGCAACGTCCTGGGATACAAAGTCGGCGCAAGCTACCAAGGCACGCAGTGTTGGTGTGGAAACCAATACCCGCCAGCATCATCGCTCGTCGACGACAAGCAGTGCAACATCCCGTGCCCTGGTTATGACTGGGATGCTTGTACGTACCCTTCATTCCCCCGCTATGACTCGTAAGCTTTTGCTAACCGCTCCGCCGGGATACAGGTGGTGGACCGAGTGCCTTCACGGTGTACAACACAGGTGTCGAGCTGTATGGTATCTCCAATGCTGCTGAGGCGTCAAGCACGACAAGCACCTCCTCGCCCACGGCGAAGCCAACGCAATCCACGACCCAGCCCGCCGCCGTCGAAACCACAAGTGCGCCACCAACCACCAACAACAACGGCGGCGGCGGCGGCAACACAGCGGCAATTGCCGCAGGCGTTGTGATCGGCGTTTTGGCTCTGGCCGCTGCCGCGGGTGGCATATGGTTCGTGATGAGGCGTCGCCGCAACCGCGAAATCGAGGAAGAACACCGCCGTAACGCTGCGGTCAACGCGTTCATTCACGGCAACAAGCCCGGGAGCAGCGGCGGCGTGTCCATGACTGATTCTCGCATGGACCCCGTCATGGCTCAGAGGCGTATGAGCGACGGCAGCATCGCAGACAACCAAGACTACTCTCGCAGGATCCTTCGGGTATGTGACATGTCCACGTCTTTCTCTGGTCAAGCCATTTCGACGCATGATTATTAACATCCGTTGATTTCCATCTAGGTCACCAACGCATGAGCAAAATCTCCCGATGACGACGAACGACAAAGTGTATTCTATTTCTCATCGACATTATCGGCGTTTGGGACCCTTGTATCCAGAGGGACGAGCAGACCTGGCGACAACCGTCTCGGGAATGTTACTTCGGCCTCTGGATCATGGAACTGCAAGATGAATGGCCATTAAGTCGGCATTTGGGCGTCAAGGAAAGCCTTGAGGCTGCCAGAGGCTCCCATCTCTCCGTCTTCCTTTTCCGCCGCGAGTGGCTAGAGCTATCGTCGTTTGCTATAGCCAAGCCGTGGCATTTTCTCCTATCCCCACTTGTCATTTCTCTCACGATCCAAAGCGCTTGGATGCGTGCTACATACGGTATTGCCTGTCCCAGTTCATTTCCCTTGGCTTTTTTTTTTTTTTTTTTTTTTTTTTTTTTTGGGGGNTTTTTTTTTTTTTTTAGCGCGCGTCGGGCATTATTGGCCACCTAGCTGTCCGCCTCGATCACCGGGGTTTACTCGTCATCACATGTCCCTTGCAGACCATGGTGACGAAAAAATCAAGACAATGTGTATATCCTTTCCCTCCCTATCTGCGATACTGGCTCCCTTCTCGGGGCCGCAGGTGATGGTGTGACTGTAACGGCTCATCCTCTTCTCGGATCAGTATCAACAGCTCGCGGCTTCGGGTGGACAAGTCAGGCAGGATATGGGAGCGCAAGTGTATTAGGGAGGTCTGTCTGACCGGGCTTCCCTCGGCGTTTATCTTTTTTTTTTCCTAGTACGTTGTTAACATAAGTGAGTCAGTAATAGAGGATACCTAGCGATTCGGCGGATGAGAATATAGAATTTGTACAACCTTAACCGCTCTGTTCCGGACCTTGGTGGCCGACCTTGTTCGTTGCATCGCCACAAGGTGTTTGTAAATAAATCGAGCAGGCATAGACTGGGAATTTAGCCTTTCTGCTGGCCGGTTACCGTCAACTGACCAGGTAGGTAGGTGTCTGCCCGGGTCAACCATCCCGACTCCATTCGCGGCTCCGGCCTCACTTTATAGAAGGACAGTTCATGTCTGCATAGTCTCATTTGTTTCTCTTGTTTTTTCCCATCTTATTCTCTCTTTTCATCCACACTCATTCCGCTAAATCTCCCCCGCCGTCACATTGTTTTTTGTTTTTGTTTTTGTTATTGTTTTTTACGCTCGCCTTCTGCGCCCGCCCAGCAACCTGCATCTTACTCGGATTGATCTTGATATTTTCTACCTCATTGCACACCTGCTCGGTTTTTATGCGTCAGCCACGAGTTCGCAACACCTAGGATATGTTTTGTGAGGTGAAATAATTTAAAATTGCCATAAGTTGGTGTGTATGTGAGCGCCCGCCTGCATGTCATTCCGCCCCCTCTTTCGTTTTCGTTTTGGAAGTGATCCCACATTTATTTCGTCTTTTTTGTAACATCTCCCACCATCATTCGGTATCGACACCCCTTCGCATATACTTATTGGTTGTATATGGTTAATGGGTTCTTCCGGGAGGAGCATCCCGCCGTCCCGTCCGGAAAAGCGCCCGTGTGGTCATATTCGTACTACTCGTTGCATCCAGTCATTTGGGCTTGGATATGATGTATGTTTCCTGGTGAGTTTCGTCAATGAACAACAACGCGGCTCGTAAAGCAAATCGTTTTCCAGCAAGTCACAATCACGAAGCAATCTAGCCCGACATCCAAGTAGGCACTTCTGTACTTAAGCACACCAAGATAACCGACGAAGTTCCATAGTGGCAGGTCCTTGAGCACCGACCGGCCCCTCGATCTCGACCCGATGAGGCTAGCGCCCCAGCGCCCGGCGCGTGATGTTGTCTCTCCGCCGGTCTATCACGAACCAGCCTAGTATCCCACGAGAGATTGCCTGCGGCTTGCGGCTAGACCACCAACGCACTGCCACCATATCGCGGCGAGGTATCTAGGTAGGTAGTTCGTTTCAACATGTGGTGCTGCGCCACCACCCAACGCCAAGTTGAGTGGATCACTGTCACAGTACTCATCTCGTGACTGTGGAGCTATTTTGCCCGCGCCTCCCCGCAAACGGTTTCGCCATAAAACGGGGTTCTATCCAAGGAGAGGACTCCTGGCAGGGTTGGCAAGGCTCTCGAATTAGCACCGGACCATCATTTCAATCAAGAAACTTCCAGAGAAGACGCTCAGGTGATGGCAGTGGATCTGGCTGATGGACCTATCGGATAACCAGGCTGAGTGAGACGGGCCGTGGTGCCTAGGTGCGTTCCGTTTTTGATAGGCAACGGTAGCCAGCCGGTCACGTTGCTATATATCACTTTGTGTATGTATGGTGAGTCGAGGAGGTAAGAAAGTCGGTCCTATCGCGGTCCTCGGACTAGCTCCGCTACCGCCCGACTTCCGCGAAGCCATACATGCAGAACGGGAGATCGGGGACAGGGCGGTGCTGTCGGCACTTGGCTCATCTGCTGTGATGTGAGTGTTGGGGGTCGGCGCCTTGCGTGGGGGTGCGAAGGTAGGTAGTAAACGGCATCTAGCCGTGTTGTTTATTTAGCGGCTGGATCGTGCAGCGCGATGGTGTCGTTGCTCCCATCTATGGACCTGCAGCTGCCTCCGCCACGCCAAGAGTGCCCAGGACGTGACGGCATCACAAGGGCAGATTGCCGCCTGCAGGGGAGGAATCCTTCGGGCACGCGACGGCCGTGTAACCCGCCGTCACTTCTGTGGGCCAGACACCATATTTGATACCCATCCATGTGAATGTAACTGAGTCAGGAATCTAGCGCCCCCAGCTTTCGGTCGACGGACCCTGCCCTCGAAATTATCAACTCGCTTCGTGCTCGGCAGAAGGAGACAAGATCTGGTAGACAGTACTTGATGACGCTAGTGCCTCGGAGGTCACTATCCTTCTTTTTATATGCCGGAGTAGTAGCGTGACTAAAAGAACCCTCGTGTCGCTCGGTAGGTACTGTACATTCATAGACAACACAAGGTTCTGACGTGCGCAATTTTGGCCAAAGGCCTGGAGATTGTCGTGGCCCGCAGCCGAGCAGCGGTCATCCCAGCGCACCACCCCACAGCGCGGCGGCTTCCAGGTGGCAGGGGTTAATGATTGGCGCACGGGTGGCCCTGCATCGCTGTGGCATTGCTGCTGAGGTCCATCAACCCCACCTCCCGTACCATCGCGTTCCTTCCTGGCCCTCAGGACTCGATGCCTTCGTCTCGCTAGGATTTTTTTTTTCTCCGGTTCTATGGGTGGATGGGTGCTTCAACACAGTTGATCGCAGACCATCCGTACGCGTACACGGCAACACGGCAACAACAAGCTCCAGGAGCGCGGAGCCTGGGGCTTCTCTTCTCTTCCTTCGAATCTTTGGCACGGCTCGCGGCGCCTGTCACTGGCCATTGCAAAGCCACTCCGCCTTCGCTAGGGAAGCCTGCAGAGCAGGTTCGGCCCCCAGATCCCGCTTTGCTGGATTGGGCGACTAGCGGCGGTCGACCTGAGCTGCCAGATCATCCCGGAATACCTACCCACAAGCCCCGGCCGGCACGCCTGCTGCTCATTGGGCGCCGTACAGATCGCTTGGATCCCTTCCTCATACTCTCCACACGAATACTTCCAGGATGATATGGCCATGCGTCTCGCTATGCGTGCCTTTGCCGTTTTGGTTGCTGGGCACAAAAAAACAGCCCCGCCAGTTCTGAATGCTATCCAGCAGCCCACGCCAACTTGTGTTCGAGGCTCGCACCTGCAGTCCAGCCCAGCCTAGCAAAGGGCCTCCTTGGCTTGATCTCTGCGAATACCTGCCCTACCTACTCCTGCCTCTATTTTGCCTTTTATCGCTTCGATCATCTGATGCTTGGCGCCTTGATCCTGTGGTCAGCTTGGAATTGGCCCCCCTTTTTTTCTTCGCTTTCTCTCACGGGGCGTGAAGCCCAGAGGCATAAAGGCAGGCTTGACGACGTCGAAATCATCAGAAAAGGTCTGGCCTTTTTTGTCAGCTGGTGTAAGCGCCCAGGATTCCAGTTCGAGGACGCTAACCTCTATCGGTCTGTCAGAGACTCGACGGGTCTGATGCGGCTTGAAAATTCCCAGCATTTCTCTCGCACCACAATCCACGAGGCCCACGCTAGACCCCGCGAGCGCCCTGCCTGTTGAGCCGGGCCGAATGCCATGTCTGCGCTTCAAAACGTCAAGTTCGTGCCGCCAGGCGGGCACCGGGCATGCGCTAACTGCTCGATATCCAAAGCGCGGTGCATCACGCCCGAGGGCGCCACAAAGTGTGAGAGGTAGGCACAGCCCATCGTTAGAGCCGACATGTTGTGTGACGCGTCTTCAACATGTGGTCGTCTTACACAGAACGGGAGATAAAGAGCAAGAAACAGGAAGGAGAAACGCGCATTGCACAGATGCACTTTTCTCCTGCCTTGTGGCCCGGGAGATCGAGACCTGGTGGCTGAACGGCTGCATGGGGCGCGTTGGCGGCCCGTGCCGTCTCCTATTTTTGACTCAGCTTGCTTGGTTCCCGCTCTGCTTCGTGTCCTTCTTTCCCTTTGAGGCGATTCGCCGTGCTGGCGATTGTGCTACCCAGGCCGGCCTCGCATCTGTACATACATACCCCTTGACAAGACATTGATTGCTGACGCAGTCGATCCACCGACTACAGATGTGGGAGGCTGAACAAGCCCTGCCACCCCAAGGCAAAATCACAAAGAAGAAGGCGGCAGCACACGGAACCGCCCCAAGAGTGCGTGTCGCGACCAGCCATGACTTCTCCGACAATCTCTTTGATTTTTTTTTTTTTTTTTTTCACTGACCATTTCGCACCGTCAGTGCTTCTAGTGCGGGGTCTGGATCGGGGTCTAGCCGAGTCGGAGGTCCGTCCCTGTCTACGCCGCCAGATGTGGTTCCCGCTCGGAAGTCGAGCTCAGGCGCTGCGAGACGCTCCTCTGTGAGCGCCCCATCCGCCGATTCATCCGTCGCATCACGTCGCCAGAAGGGAGCGACCGCGCTGCTTCCACAGGATCCACAACGGGCAAGGCGATCGATCATGGATCTCGCCGCTACCGAGACTTGGCTGGTAGGGCAACAGGCCGAGACCTTGATGGCTGAGTTCATCCGGTACCGGGGTCGGTACTGCCTCGCCGTGGAGCTACCGCGAGACGCCACGGCCGCAAGGATGCAAAAAGAGCACCCACTCATCTTCCCAACCATGGTCATGGCGGCCAACTACTACGATCACGAAAGCCAACACCGCCTCTTCAACCGCCTCGTAACCTTCTTTGTCGACGAGATCACGCAGTCGGCAGAGAAGAGCCACAAATTGCTGGCTGCTACCATCTGCCTGCTGGATTGGTGAGCTCCATATCCCATCTTCCCGGCGGGCTGGTCAAAGGCGCGAAACAAGGAAACCACCAGTGACTGACTACTTACCTCTGTCTGCTGGGAACAGCATGCATATAACCAAGCTCCCCAACCCTCAACAACTGGGCTTGATCCACCTCACCTTGACCATGTCGAGCGACCTCGGCCTGGAGAGGCCTCCACATCCGCGTTCGCCGCCGGGAGCACGGGACGCTGCCGCCGCTTCCGGGCCCTTTGGGACGGTCGGCGCACAACCCAGGCCGACGCTGGAGAGCTGCAGGGCCCTGGCTGCGAGCTATCACACCATTTGTCTGTTTTTAATGTCGATGGGCCTTGGCCCCTCTCTGCACTGGCCACTGCACTGGTCACCGCACTTGACCGAGGCCATCTCCGAGCTTGAGCGCGCGGGCGGTGGCTGGTCTACGAACGACGGCTATCTTGCCGCCATGACCAGGCTCTTGCAGATTATGGCACAGGCGACCGAGGGCCATGTGGACCCAGACACCGAGGAACCGCTGCCCGTGGATCTAGGAGCCGCCGAGGCACAGATTGACGGATTCTTCAGAAGCATGCCACCAGCGTTCCACGAGGACGGTAAGTGTGGACAGACATGCGCCCCCTGTGCCCCTTGGGGAGTACACACCGGAATGCAGTTTACCACTCTGACACACACACGCACCACAGCGATGGCCATGGCCGAATACCACAATGTTAGGATTCTTCTTTACAAGCACAGCATCCCAGGCATATCGAACTCGCTGTTTGTCATGCCGAACATGGTGATACCTCAGCGCGAGGCTCAATACCGGTGCCTGACGTCCATACGCGCCATATTCCGGCTATACTATTCCATACCGGACCGAAGGATCGTCCACCTTCCCGGCTGGTTTTGGGGCTTTCTTCAGAACACAAACGTAGCGCTTGGCAGGCTAGCCGACCTGGCCGCGGCGGAGCAAGGACCCCGCGGGGGGTGGCCTCCCGACTTTGTGCGGAGCGCCCAGGATAACGACCGGCTGTGGAACTTTGAGGAACACACGGAAAACCTGGCGCGCCGACTCGAGGGCGTCAGGGCGGCAATGATGGCGACGGGCGAGGTGTCCAACAACGGCATGTTCGACCGCTGGGCGGCGCTCATCAGGGCCGCGCCGGGGCACGAGCCGTTCCAGCAGCCGCGAGCCGTCGAGCCGGCGGTGACCGAGCAGCCGCAGGTTTCCCTCGTCGTCGAGAGCCAGCCGCAACAACAGTTCGTGGCCCTCGACGTTCCGCTGCCTCCTCAGGCGACCGGGCTTGGCGGCGAGCAGCAGCAGCAGCAGCAGCAGCAACAGCAGCCTCAGGAGATCTTCCAGTTCGATCCAAACGCGTGGGCCTCGGCGCCCAACGACTGGACCTGGTTCGACTGGGTCGAGACCACGCCGGTGCCGGTGTACATGCCACACGACGAGCACCACCAGCACAGCGACCCGAATTATCCAGGTAATAGCCAGCCTGGGTGGTATGCGCCACCGCCTCCTTTGTAATAGTAATACCTTGTTACATAGTTTTAGAGGGTGCTGAATAAACTTGTGTATTCAGTCAACCCGCCCTGATCAATTCCCAGACGCTGAGTGGATGAATACGTTGCCGCGATCTACTGCCATGGCGGACGGGTACTCAAAACGGCAAGATGATCAGCGCATCTTCGGTGGCGCACGTGATATGGGCTATTTACGGCTTGTGGTACTGTCTGCCTCTAATTTGATCCTCCATTGGCGGGGTCGGAGTGTTGCTCCCCACCAAAGCAGCCACAGCCGCATCTTGGCCTTACGACATTGTCGCCCCTGGACGCCATGTCACACGCCACTAGACGTCCCAGCCGGATGCAAGTCACGACGGGTCATCTCGTAGTCCGAGCATATATGTATTCTCCCGCAATACATCCTAAACCTCCCTCGAGCTTTAGTGAGCGTGCCGTCCAGTCTCTGCTGTGCTGTCAGCTTTCTCTCAGCCTAGGTGGCCTTGAGCAAAAGGCTGGGTGAGAATCGCGGGTCATCAGGGGGCACGACAAAGAATCCCTCCTCAGACCGCGGGGACGCCTTATATAGCTCAGCACAACACTCTCCCCGGACCGCCGGATCATGCGACTCCTCAACGTGCGGAGCGGCGACCTCCACCAATTCAGCAGCGATGAGCAAGTCCCGCGATACGCAATAATATCACACACATGGGGATCCGAGGAGATCAGCCTGCGCGACTGGGAGACGCTAGACCGCGCCGCGCTCAAGTCGAGGCAGGGGTACTTCAAAATCAAGAGGGCGAGGATCCAGGCCATTGACGACGGCTTGGAGTGGGTGTGGGTTGATACGTGAGTTGCCTGCCCTTCGCCGCTGGTTTTCGTTTCTCGATGTCGCAGCAAGGGTGAGAGGATCCCGGCTAGATATAGTCCCCAATAGGCGCTTTCTAACAGAGCTCGTCCTCCCCCTGCGCCGGTAGATGCTGCATTGACAGGACCTCGCCGGCCGAGGTAGAAGAAGCCGTCAACTCTATGTTCCGATGGTACGGGCGCTCCAGCATCTGTTATGCCTACCTCGAGGACATCGCCCAGCCGGTCCTGGGTGCCAGCCTGTCGGACGCCATGCGCGTCAGCCGCTGGTTCACGCGCGGCTGGACGCTGCAGGAGCTGATCGCGCCGCCCGAGGTGGTGTTCTACTCGACGGGCTGGGAGGTCCTGGGCACAAAGACGGGCCTGGCCGCCACCGTGCTCGAGCCCCTCACCGGCGTGGACGTCGACGTGCTGCTCGGCAGGACGGACCCGACCAGCGGCGCCGTCAGCGCGAGCCGCCGCATGAGCTGGGCCGCCGGCCGCCGCACCTCGCGGCCCGAGGACGTGGCCTACTGCCTGCTGGGGCTCTTCGGCGCGCCCATGCCGCTGCTGTACGGCGAGGGCCGGGAGCGCGCGTTCCGTCGCCTGCAGGAGGCGGTGCTGCGCGAGAACCCGGCCGACCACACGCTGCTCGCGTGGGGCGACGCCGTCGTCGACCGCCGCTCCGACGTGGTGCCGCCGCGGGCGCTTGCGCACGAGGTCGAGACGCTCGCGTGGGCCGAGGCCGAGGCCGGCAGGCCGCTGCTCGGCCTCCTGGCCGACTCGCCCGACCGGTTCCAGCACTCGGCCGACCTGGTGCCCATGACGGTCGCGGCCGAGCTGTACTACTTTGACAGCGAGGACGGAGGCAGGGCCGAAGAGGGCTCCAGTGGCGGTGGCGGCCGCAACGCGGAGCTGCCCGTTGCGTCCGCCGGCGGCGGCTTGCGTGTGGAGCTGCCCATGCTTGACGACCCGGAGCCGGTGTTATACACGTGGCGAAACTACAAGATAACGCAGACGCGCCGCGGCAGGCTGGCGGTGCTCTTCTGCCACCGCAAGGGGGATCCGTACGAGCAGTTCGCCATCCCGCTCACCTGCTCCGGCCCGGCCTCCTACGGCCGCACACGCGACCTGGTGGTCGGCAACTTCAACCAGTGCATATGGCAGGCGGCCGGCCGGCTGAGCGCCAGGATCCTGGTGCGCCCGGACCAACAGCAGCGGCAAGACGGCAAGCCCGGCGGCGGCGGTCTGCCCGGCCCGGCGCTCGGCCACGGCGACCTCGTCGTCCGGCGGTGGGCGGTCGGCAACGGCGAGGAGCTGCTGATGGGCGAGTTCCGCGACGAGCGGTGTCACCGGCTTAGCGTACGCGAGGGGATCCTGCGTCTGGGCGGCGGTGACCCGACGGGCGCGCTGCTGTGGGGCATCTCGGCGCTGACCGAGTCGGAGACGCTGTGCGTCTTTGTCAAGCGCCGCCGGCCAGCGTCGGCGCAGGCAGCGGACGGCGGCGGTGCTGCTCGCGACAACCAGGCAGCACTGGGCGCGACCACAGTCGAGATCTGGCCGCTGTCGCGCCAGATCGACCAGGAGACGGTGGACGAGGGCGGGACGACGTGGTTCCCGCACGGCGAGACCGAGGACGAGGTGCTCGCGCTCGCGGCGCGTGAGCCGCCCCTCAGCCACGTCTTCAAGCCGCCCTCGGACGCGTGGATCGCGCCCGCCGTCGGGTCGATCCTGACCATGGTGCTCGCGCGCGTCGACAGGATTCCGCTCGCCGGCGGCGGCGGCTGGGCCGACGTGGTCGACGTGGTCGGCCCTTACCTGACCTCGCCGCTCGTGAAAACAAATCCGCCGCCCGGCTGGGAGATCACGTCTGCCGCGACCGAGGTTGGAGGCGGTGGCGGGGCTGGAGAGAGACAGGGGACATATGGCAACTTTTAATTAGAAGAGCCGGGGACTTTCCGAGTTATAACGCACGGTTGTAGTGGCTTTGGGTCTCAACCGCAAACTTCTTGTTACAAAGCATCTTGGGACAGGGTTCTCCTTGGAGACGCCTTGTTCATTCCGACTTTGCGTAGCGCTGGAATACAGTACATAGTACGGTATGTACGTGCAAGGACAGGATAAGGAGCAATGGCTGGGCATTCGGTGGGAAGGGTTCCATGTGATGTCAAGGAACCACATGGATATATCCTGATGTCTGAGTACAAAGGTGGATAAATAAACAGGAAACCTGAGGGCAGCACAAAGACGGCCGCGATATCGCCAAGGCTCCGATGTCGAAGAAGAGAAACCATTTTGCAGGGTTAACAACGAGCGTATCGGGAGTTTCCGAGAACAGAACATGGGAAGCTGTGGTCGATAATGAAGCGGACGGGTCTAGTTCACCACGGAAGGATCTTGCCGTCATAAGAGACGAATCGTCCCGAGGTCTCGGAGGCGAGCTTGTCGATCTGCTCGACGCATGCGCGGGCGCTGTCGTCGACGGTCATGGGCGGCTCGGGGAAGCCGATGGCGTCGGCGATGCCCTGGCCCATGGGAGTCTTGACCCAGCTAGAGTGCATTACGAATGAGCAGGCGGATTACCAGCGGCTTATGTGCTTGGCCATGTAATGTGAAGCCCGGTCGGTAACATAAAAAACCTACCCAGGATGCAGGGCCATGACGCTCAGCCCCCGAGGACTAAACTCGACGCCGATCTTGACGAGCAGCCAGTTGGCGGCGGCCTTGCTCATCCCGTACGCGGTACTGGGGAACGACTCTTCCTTTTGGCCCGCGATGCTGCCCACGGAGCTCGTCATGTACACGAACTTGACGCCGCCCGCAGCAGCACCGGCCGAGAGCAGCGGCCAGGCGGCGCGGAAGAGCCGCAGCGGCCCCACGGCGTTGACGGCAAAGTCGTGCACGGCATCGCGGGGCTCCGTGTCCAGCACGGCCTTGTATCCGGAGCTGCCGCCGGCGTTGGCGATGACCACGTCGGCGCGCGAGACGCCGACGGCCGCGGCCAGGGCGGGCAGGCGGGCGTCGTCTTTGTTGCCGCCGTCGTCCCTGCCGACGGCGGCGTCGAGGGACAGCAGGTGCAGAGCGCTCCCGGGAGCGGCGGGGAGCGAGGGCAGCGTTGCCGAGGTCTCGGCGGTCGGGTCGCGCACGAGGGCTAGCACCGTGGTGGCGGGCCGCTGCAGGAGGAGGGTGACGATGCCACGGCCGATGCCTATTGTAAATATGGAGAGGCTTATTAGCTGCCAGTTGGCTCTGGTGGGGATGTACGCAGCAGATGTGGCGTTCCCGTCTTGCTCGTGGGCGATTCAGGGGCTCGAGGAGGGGCGACTCCGTCCGAGTATTGGATGCGGAATAGTCTTCCAAGTAGCGCTCGCATACCATGTCGGCCATCATCCATGGTGATTGACCTTGCGTGGCATGGTTTTCCGGCTGGTGTGGAGTTAGGTGATCAGGGGAGGGTTGACGCGGGCATACCTTTGTTCGCACCAGTGATCACGTAGACGGTGTTGGCAGACATGGCGACGACGGGTCTTTGAGGTTTGAAAGTAATGGTTTATGTTGGTAGCCGGGAAGAGATGAACGTTATATGTATTGCTTTAGGACCGTTCTTCTACGCTCGTCCGTGTTGACTACCAAGACCCCGACCGCCGTCAGCTGGACACCACCTCCTCTCAGCGCTCCTCAGAGGCTGACTGGCCTGGAGAACCTGCCTAAAACGGACACGACGCCCAATCACAGCGCCAGGGCTTGAGCCCTCTTACACGCTTCCCTTTTAGGTGACAGCCTCGCCGGACCTATGCGACCGCCATCGATTTTCGGGGTGCATGCAAAGGTTCTAGGGGCGGGAGGAAGCTGCAGCGAAGTGTGAGTGAGACAGGGAGCCTGTTTATTGACGTATTTGTCGTAGGAGAGTACACAAGGCTGCTGCTGCACAACCATGATTCAAGACGAGGGCTGCTCTGACGGGAGTCAAAGGCTGCTGGCCGGACCAACATCATGGTTCTGCTCGCTGCCGTGGGAAGGCCAGCAGGAAATTGCGTCTTTGCGAATCCCCGCGTGCTCGATAGCAGCCGTTGCGGCCGTTTTGGTACGGCGCATCGAAACGACTCGCGCAGGCATTTGCTCGATTCCTTCTCGGCCAGGTTCAGGTCTGGTCATCCAATCGCCGCGGTGGCACAGCACGCAGATCATGAAAGATGCTGCCTTGACCTTCTTCACTGGCGCAGAGTCTCATGTCAGCGACGTGGGACAAGGACCTTTTTCCATCGATCCTCACCTAAAACTTTTGCCCAGCACCAATTGGCGCCACTGGATTTCTGTCCACCCATTGTTGGCGGTGTGCTGGCGGGCGCTTGTGGCACAGGGCACAGCCGCAAATCAGTGGATTGAGTGGTGAAGAAAGGGGCGTGCAGTCCGTGCTGGTTGCGAGCGCCCAAGGTCCTGACGGGCACGGGAATATTAACCACCTACCTCAATATTTTCTCTCAAAATCCCTTTGCGCCCAAATCTGGATTAAGTGTGTTTTAATCGGCTATCGACGGCGGATGGTCCCCCGACGTGTTAGTGGTTCTGAATCGACCACGACACCCACTTCCATGTTGCTTGCTGCCTCTCCTAATACTAATACTGTGTGAATCCATCACTCATATCCCAGTGCTTTTCTTGCCCTCCCCGGCTCCGGCCACGGCAGCGCATGGGGCTCAATATGGGACCATGTTTTCTAACATTCCCCACCGAGCGGCATTGGCAATCTCCTGCTCCTCGACCCGTGATGGCTGGCGGCAGATGAGAGAGAGGCTGATCAGTGGATCGAGTCCCGCGGGGGGTGATCGAATAGCCTTTCCCGTCAGGGTCAGAACTGCCAAAAGGGTGTCGCGATTCCAAGCCCCGAGAATGGCACCGACAAAAGACAGAGTTTGAGCCATTATGGGCATGTTGCCCATCAGAAAAGTGACCTGCCTGCTCCTCACCACCCTGTTAAAGTTCTCAACATTTTCGAACCAGGGGTGATCCAGGAACTCGAGAAACCCGTCGAGCATTTCGCCTTCAAACAGGACTCGGCCACCCAGGCAGAGTCGACCAAAGTAGGCGACGGCATCCCCCATGCTGGCTTTCCACAGAACCTGTACCAACCCGAGGATGAGTCCGGCCGCTGCCTCGATCGGGCGCCCCTCGCCCATCCATACAAGGACCCGAAATGCCTCACGGTACATGATGCTCGCGTGAACAGTCTCCGACGCCCGCTCTTGCCGGTCCGTATCGTCGGCACAAATGGGCTGGATCCAAACCACTCTTTTCCTGAGCATGCGCCCCAGGCGGCGGAGGAGCGCATCTACCTGCCCGTCGACGAGCCCCCTTCTACCGTTCAGGATGATAGGGCATGCGGCGCTGCCTCGCACGGATTTGCAGAAGGAGACGGCTTCGAACGGTGGTAGATTGTCGATGTCGTAGGTGATCAACCTGGCCCGGGGAATCGAAAAAGGCATGGCTCTTTCAATCTCCAAGAGCCGAACTTGTTTGGCAGGGTCGATGGGCGAGTATCCAAAAGCAGGGAGCTCAGGGTATGGCGTTTCGCCGAGGGCTCTTTGCAGAATCCCGCTCCTCGCCACCGAGCGCCCAAGCCAGCCGCACACGGAGATGGCCCAAGCCATGATCCGGGCCGGAAGAGTGATGACAGCCGGGCCGACAACCGGGCCGACAGCCCGACCCATAGATGCGGCGAGGAAAAAAAGGAGCCCGCCGACAAGATCGGCGGCTCGTTCGAACACAGCCATCAACACCAGAGCGACCACTAAAAGGACGATGTGGCGCCAGGCGAAGGAGATGGCCATCAAGACGAGCGAGGCAACAATGCTGGACAGGCGGAGGGCGGTGAGTGTCCCGACGTACGAGAACAGGGCGGCAAGAGCCTTGTCCAGGTCCGGCGGGCTTCCCATAACCTCGGCTTGGTCGTGAGGGTCGATGCCGAACATGGCCACCAACGACAGGCCGAGCAGGTTGGTAGAATGGGCGGGTCGCATAAAGCTGAATGCAACCACGGACTCGATGAATCCCGCCCGCCAAACAAATCGCATTAGTAGCGCATGGAGGATCGACACCCAGCAGTTGCGCCCAATGGTGCTGCGGTTGAATGAGCCAGGTGTTTGGTGGTAGAAGAGCACTTCCTCCATTGTTGCTGATTGAAACCCCAATTCTCGAACGGCCGAATCGACTTATGATAGGGGAATGAGCGGTCGCGAGCGGCAGCGGAGGGCGGGGTTGGGTTCCTCACGAGGCGTGCAGAGCAGTAGCAAGGAGAGCCTTTTGAAGAGAACCAGGTCCCCGAATGGATGCATCAGACGCCTTATTCCAGGTTGGCGCCGCCGGGGGAGGGAAAGGTCGCTTCAGCCGCTCAGCCAGACCCGAGCGCCTCGCAATCTCTTTTAGGCATCGCCGACGGGGAATCCCGTGGAGCCTCGCCTCTGGTCGCTGAAGAAGATTCTGGGAAATAGGTGTCGTCGTCGCGAATCTATGGCTCCATTCTGTCCCACGATCTTGATTTCACCGCCCAAGTCGCAAACCACCTCACGCTGCCAAGATGGACGGGGATCCGATGGAAAACGCCGCCTACCAGCTGCTTGTTGGTGGCCTTGGCCTCCTCGCCTGGTGCTTGGGGCTGCTGCTGCCTGTGCTGAGCGGAGTTTTCACCGCCATCCAAGTCCTCTACAGGGCCATCTACAACATTGCCTATCAGCTCTCGTTCCGTTGGAACCGCAAGTCGGCCGCTGGCGAACCCATGGACGACTACCTCCCGCGCGCCAAAAGGGATCTTCCGCAAGAGGCCTACACATATGTCCCGCTCCCCAGTGAGCGGCACATTCGGATCCTGCAGCTCAAGCAGCCAAGCATCTTCGGCTTGCGAGGCAGCGTCATCGAATGCGACCTGCTCCCTGTCTCGCTAGACATGCCAAACCTCATCGCCCCGTACCGGGCGATTTCTTACAGCTGGGACGGCCAGACGTTCGACCGCTACATCCTGTGCGGCGGCGAGAAGCTGGCAATCACGAAAAACTGCGAGGATATACTACGCCACATGCTGAAGCATGCCCGGCTGTTTATTTGGATCGACGCCATCTGCATCGACCAGGGATCCCTCGAGGAGAAAGCCGTCCAGGTCCCTCTGATGACGGAGATTTACGGTCGCGCATACCTGGTGAACGTCTGGCTCGGCCTCCCCGCCGAGGGGACCGGGCTCGTCTTCAGCTACGTGTGGCTGTTTTGGTGCTGCTTGTGCTTCCCCGAACCAGCAAGGACTTGGTTGACAAGACGCCTTCATGGCATCATAGCAGGTGAGCATCCCGACTTTGTGCTCGGAGCCGCACGCGGTACCGGGAAACAAAGCTGACGATATATAAGCTCGCGGTCACACGAACTACTTCCTCGAGATGTTGCATCGCAGCTGGTGGCGACGTGTCTGGACCATCCAGGAGTCCATCCTCGCCCCCGACGCATCGTGGTCCTCCATGTGCCCGCTGCTCGTCAACTGCGGCAGGTTCGAGATGCCCATGGACTGCCTGGCCATCGCCCTCCTCGAATTCTCCTCCTTGCACAAAATCTACCAGGAGGATACGTACATCTACAACTATACGACCTGGGCGTATCTCGTGACGAGCCATCTCGACCGCAGGGCCTTCTCCCGTTCTGAACACCCACTCGATCTGCTCCTGTTCCGCTGCCGCGCCTGCCACGCCACCGAACCAAAGGACCGGATTTACGGGCTATACGGCGTCCTGGAGCGACGCGGCATCAGGCTATCCGAGGTCGACTATAAGAAGACCAAGGAACAGATCTACTTGGAATTTACCAGGGAAGCCTGCCAAGCAACAAACTCGCTGGGCCTTCTAAATCTCGTCGCGGGAAGCAGCAACAACGACAACAATACCGCGGCATCGGCAACGATCTCGAGACAGCCAAGCTGGGTTCCCGACTACGGAGGCCCTTTTCGGATGGGAGACAACTGGGCCCGGAGCGGCCTGAGAGCTTCGTCCGGCTCGGTGCCGGATTTCCATTTCAGCGACGACGGCCGCGTGCTGCGGACGGTCGGCGTCCTCGTCGACACGATCAAGGAGAAAACTACGGACACCATCTGGCAGCCCTCGGGCGACCCAGTCCTCGTCGAGGACGGTGATTTGGTCAATCTCGAGTCTGGGTTTCACGAAACCTTGCGGGCCTATCGGGGATGGAATGCACTAGTTGAAAACCATATCGGTTCCCTGGGGGAGACGTACGGCGGCACGTGCGAAGGCGTGGCGGAGGCGCTTGGAAGGGTCCTCACCCTCCGTCAGCAAGCGTGCTATTCGCTCACCGCCATGTTTGCGTGGTTGCAGCTGGTAGACAAGAGGGGGGACAGACGCCACATCTTCAGGGAAGCAAACTGGAGGCTCGGGCGTCGGAAGGATTTCAAAGAGCATCGGCTCAACATTTGGTTCCACATGATGATGGCGAGAAGCCAGGACGACAAGGAGTCGTACGACGAGGACTGGCAGACGCTGTGTGCGCTAAAGATGTGCCCCCAAACGTCGGCGTTGAACCATGACATATGGATGCACAATGCCGGCCGGCTGCTCTTTGTCACCGAGCACGGATTCCTGGGCTCCGCAAACACGTCCATACGGGAGGGTGACGCCGTCTTCGTGCTCAGCGGCGTCGACCGGCCAATGATCTTGAGACCGCAAGGGAAGGATCCAAACTCGTGGACTATCCTGGGCCCGGCCTATATTGATGGAATGATGGAGGGACAGCTTTGGGACTCCGCGAATATTCGACCTGTATGCATTATTTAGTTTTCTTCTTGCCCCGTAGTATTCGGTCTGGGGCAAGAGAGTGTGTGTGCGTGTGGGAGAGAGAATATGTTCAACATCATTGAGTCGAAATCCACTAGTCCCTGCCTCGCAGCGGGCATATGACGTGTCAGCACTACCTAAGCTATATACACCAGGGCACAGTGCTGCTAGCTGTTATTCGCCGGCTAATAAATTAAACCTAATGGCACACGGAGTTCGGATCGCATCCGGCGCTCCTCGTTGGTGAGTGGGCAGGCAATCGGCAGTAGGGGGCGTAAAATCGCCCGGGCGTTGTAAGCGCTGGCCAGCAAGGTGCCGGGGAGACGTGCTACATAAAATAGGGCCAGGGCCTACTACGCCCAGCACCTCCATGCCTGCAGGATTTGGCCTTGCAGGCCATGGAGCTCTCGCCAGAGTATCATCTTTCTGCTTGCACGATGTGTACTGCCCTGCCTGCCCTAAAAGTCGGCATCCACCTTGGCTCCGGCCTCCAGCAGGAGCTGCGCGATCTCCTCGTGGCCTTTGGCCAACGCCACCCGCATCGCTTGCGAAATCAAGTAAGGCTCAAACGACCCCTTTTCCAACAGGAGTCGCACGAGTTTCTCGTGGCCCGTGGCCGACGCCATCCGCAGCGCTTGCGAAATCGAGACGGGGTTAAACGACCCCTTTTCCAACAGCAACCGCGCGATCTCCTCGTGGCGCCCGGCCAATGCGAGGCAAAGGGCGTGCGAGAACGTCCCCCGTTTAAAAGGTACCCCCGCCCCCAACAGTAGCCGCGCGATTCCCACGTGGCCTTCGGCAGACACGATGCGCAGCGCCTCCGAAAGCGAGTCGGGTTTAAACGACCCCTTTTCCAACAAGAACCGCACGGTTTCCTCATAACCTTCAATCGACGCGATGCGTAACGCCTGCGAAAATAAATCGGGGTTAAACGACCCCTTTTCTAATAGGAGCCGAGCGATCTCCTCATAACTTTTAGCCGACGCGATACACAGCGCCTGCGAAAGCGAGGCGGGGTCGAACGACCCCTTTTCCAGCAGGAGCCGTGCGATCTCCTCGTGGCCCTTGGCTGACGTGATGCGCAGAGCTTCTGAGAGCAGGCCGGGCTCGATGCCCTCCTCCATCAGGCGCTTGGCCGTCTTTGGGAATCCGCCGACGCAGGCCGCGGTGAGCGGCGACGGGATGTAGTACTGCTTGGCAAGGCTCAGGACCTCGTTGAGCACGGGAGTCGTGGCCCTCGCCTGCAGCACCCTGACTGACTCCTCAACTATTTTGTCTGAGACTTCGGCTCTGTCGCCGTGCTGCTTCCACAGCTCCCACGCGGCGGCCCTGAGCGGAAACTCGGCGTCGATATCATCCACGTCGGGGTCGATGGCCATGAGGTACGTCAAGCAGGTCCAGGTTATGGATACGCTGGCATCTGGGTCCCGGAATTCGGGCCGGCCGATGAGATAGTCCTTCAGTGAAGGGTGAGCGAGCCGCACGACCCGGCCTCGGACGTCGTCGTGCTCAAGCGTAACCAGGTTCGGGCAATACCAAAGGACGATAAGCTCGTCGGACGGCCTGTTCCAGTTGCGGAAAGCTCGAGGCTTTGTTTCGGACTGTGTAGCAATCACATCGCTCGCCTCTCCCATTCCTAAAGGCCTTCCGGAGTGGACGAGAAAAAGGAGAAGACGCATGGCATCCCGTTCAAGTTCCGGCTTGATGTTATCCATTACTCGATCATACGTTTGCGCAAGGCCCTTCGGCAGTTTGTGGAGGCAGTCCTGAATAGATCCGCGGCATTTGGAAAGCGCTGATAGCTGACAGTGTGCCCATAGGAACCTGTTTCGGTGTTAGATGGGGATTGAGATGCTTGGTAAGGGTGGGATGGTCGAACTGTGTGTGGACAAGTACTTACATTGGACCGGCTTTGTCTCCGATGGTCTGGCAAATCTCCTGGGCAAGGGTCCCATCTGTTGGCAGCTTGCTCCTGAGAGAGGTGTCGTTGAGGAGCCTTGCTTTGATGTAGGAGCGGATGTCGCAGTTGATGGCCTTTTCGTCGAGCGGCAAGCAGTTATCCTTGCCAATCATCGAAGACACATACACCGTAAACTCGTCTTCTGGCCGGCTGGTGATGATCAGGCGGACCTTGGGCAACTCGCGTATTTTTACTGCGTCTTGGATCCACTGAATCAGCTCTTCCCTGGTTGTCGATTCGTCCAGTGCGTCTAGGAGAATGACGACCTCCCCCAAGTCGATGAGCATGTCGCGCAAGCTCTCCCAAAGACCGGTACTGGATGGCTGGTCTTCAGAAACCTGTAAAAAACCCTCGGGGTCTTTGCCGAGACGAGATTGCCAAATGCATGCCTGGAAAGCCAGCGCCCGCAGCATGGCATCCAAGGTTCGTTTTTCAGGATCGCTGAAGTCAAAAAAGAAAGTAAGGACAATACAATCTGCGAGATGATCAAGGATCCTAGTACTGAGGACCGTCTTTCCGCATCCTATAGGCCCATACAGCGACAGGTGCCGACGGCGTGTCCCAGGAAACCACTCCCGGAACTCGGGGATTTCCAAGATCCAGTCGCCGGTTCCGGGGTGGCGGAGTTCTCTTGCACGGTTGATATTTGTGGATGGATCCGCAGGAGACAGCCACTTCTTTAGTTTGGCGATGCTGGACTGGGGCTTTGGGAACGCGGGTGTATCATTCGTGGCCGGCGCGCGTTGCTGCGACAAGTCGACTGTCTGTGCGATTCCCCTGCCTATATCGACATCATGAGCGAGTAAATATCTGCCCAAACCGAACCAAGATTTGCAGCCAAAAAATGTAATCGCTTACCCGCATCGAGCACCTCTCTGGCCGTTTCTTCCGCCTGAACCTGGCTGGGTGTGATCTGGTTCAGCAGATCCTTGGCGTAGGCGGCCGCCATCATCGCGGCAAAGCCTTGCCAGTCCTCGGTATTGTAGGAATCCGAGTAATCGCAAATGCCCCGGATCACAAGGCAGGGGAAGTTGTTCATCAGGCCGGCCGCTTCCGTTTCGAAGCAAAGGACACCTTTCTCCTTCACCAACCGGTTACGAACCGTCGCGTCTTTCATCAGCTGGTTGGCGCTGGCGATCAGTCCGTAGTGGACGACGGCGGAATCTTTCCCATCCTCTGGTATCTCTCGTTTTGGCCGGGTGACCAGAGTTATCGGGGTATGCGTCGTATACCTGGGCCTGTACAGCCTGTCGCTGTTGAGGTGTGGACGAGAGTATCTCGCAACCATCAGCATCCCTTGCCCTGCCAGAGTCTCGGCGATCTGGGCTTCGTAGCAGTGGCCCTTGGTTTCGTGTTCGGACTTTAAATCGGCCACCGCCGTCTGGAGGGCCTGCGGTGGCTGGTTAAGGTACCCTGTCACGGAAAACGTCCGATTCTCAATCGTCTTCCCAAAATCGTACTGGAGAACGCCGTCGTGGCCTTTGCCGGGACTGCTGACAACAATGTCGCCGAGACGCATATTGTTCTTGTGAGTTGGCGCGCCACCTCCAATGCCAACCATCAGGGCGAAGCGGATGTTGGGGAAGCTGCGCAGCATGTTTTTAGCTACGTCAGAGGCGGCCGCAGTTCCGTACGCTCCGTCGGGCGCGCAGGCCATCACGACGTTATGGGGCCCAATTTTGCCCAGGACGTAAGAGTTGGAATCGTGGGGGGCGACTATCTCGGGGAAGCAGGGCTTTGTGTCGAGAAAAAACTTCGCAGCGGTGAGCTCGATGGGAAGGGCCGAGATCCAGCCGATGTAAATTTTGTTGACGTCGTAAAGGGACGCGTTATCGTTGGATGCAGCGATGATATCGTGTAGCTGGAGACCCCACCTCTCGAGAAACTCCGCGGTTGGCACCTCGGATCGGTTGTGGGCACCCTGGGCATCGCTGTACAAGCCGGCCATCTCTCTCCAGAAGTCCCCTTCAGCATCCATGTCAGGCGGTCCAGGAAACTGATCCGCGTCGTAGTGGCAGCTGCAGTCTTCCTGTTCGCATTCGGTGTCCTCCAAATCCACCTTTTTCGCGGCGCCATCGTCGCTGAGGCTTCCATCGACTTCGGCGCTTCCCTTCTTAGCCATGTCCTTCTTGACAAGATCTTCACGAAAAGGTGGCAGAAATTTGATGAGCTGCTGCATATGCAGGTCGACGTGCCGTCTGAGCCGAGTTTGGCAAGCAGCCTTGGTTGGGTCGCTATGCCCGTCTTTCTCCAGGTCGTCGGGGAAGCCGCCACAGAAAGGACAGCTGTGAAACATGAAGATTCCTCTTCGCAAACTGCTCTTTTTTAGCTTGTCCAGATGGACCTCGTCGAGAATATCGCCCCCGTGGAATTCTCGGACTTGATTCTCAAATTCACTCTCGCGGTCGAACTCCATGTGCTCGCCGTCGAGCGTGTCCAGATGGTATTTGAAAGGGACGTGACTCTGGAGGTGTGCCATTAGGCCATCGAATGTGTTTGGAAAGCCGAACGGGTCCTTGCAGTTGTCGACTATGCAAAAGTATGGCTCAAAGTCCCGTAGCAAATGTCGGCTGATGGCCATCACATCACATGTTAGCGGGCGCCATCAAACCGAAACGAAAGTGATCAAATTGAAGCTCCATGTCCGCATCTACTTACAGCCAGGGCTTGGCCTCTGCGTCACGGGCCATGAGGTCAACGTGGCAATAGGGGCATTCGAATGTACCCCCAATGACATTGGGGGCTGGAGGGAAGCCGGGATCCCGGACCAAGACAGATGCAACACTTTCAGCCCGTTGCGACTTCGGTGCTGGAGGTAAGGGCTCCAGTCGTGTGATCTCAGTTGCAGAAAATATTGTCCTCTGATCCGCGGGAATGGGCCTAGGAAGTACCTGCGTCAATTCTGGTGCGGTCTTGAACTCTGGGCGCCTGGTGGGTAAATCTTCTCCGGGGCGGCCATTTTCTTCTGGTGGTTCAGGGGATGTATCTGGCTGCTTGGAGATAGGTGACTGTTTCTGCAGCTTTCTCCGATGTTGCTCAATATAGTTGAACTTGATCCTCCTCCTTGCGAAAGACTCCGCCATCAGTTCTTTCATGTTTTCAGGCGCAAACGTGAACAATTCGTTGGCCCTGTGCTTAGCGATTCGCTTGAAACTATCAAATGCCATCTTCGGCTCTTCCTTTTGGCGGTATAGAGCCAAGCGCTGCTGTCGATGTTGGACAGATAGCTTCGAAAGCCCTAGTGCGTGGTCCCGAAGCCGATTGATTGTGTCTTCAGCTCGCTCGCGCAGAGTGACTTTTCGTTTCATGGCAGGGTCGAGTTCTCGTTGTTGACCCTCAGAGTTGTCCAAGCTGGAGAGAGAGTCGAACGATAGAGACGAAGATGAGTCGCAGCCCTCATCCTTTGGGTTGTCGTCCTTGCCGGCATCATCCGACGTGGAGTCACCGATGTCGCCACTAACAATATGGCTCACCATTGTGACCTCGGTCTGGGGATTCTCAAGCTCTGCATCAAGGAAGTTGTAAATCGATATTTTATTTCGTAAATCATCGTCGGTAATAATTAGTACGTCGCGCAGGACTAGGTTCACGCATACCCACGAGGCTTCTTTCCAGCGCGCTGAGAAGATGATCGAACATGCTGCACAGCTCCGGGACATCTTTCAACCTCATGTCAAGAGATCCGGCTCCAGGCCTGTCGACGCCAACCTTGGAGCACCAGATCTCGAACTCGGTGAACTGTTGTGAAGCCCAGAAGTCTGTAGTCTTCTCTGTGATCGTGTCGCTATCTTCCAATTCGCACAATTTTCGAAAGTGTGATCGGCAGCCCAAGGCCATATTTCTCAACCTTAGCGTGGTTTCTGGATTCGTTTCCGCTGCCGAGAACATGATGAGGCGCTTATTCTTGCTCCCGCCCTGCGGAAGGCCATTTGGGTCCCTTCCATCGAATTCCATAATGGCGTGTTTCTTGGTGGTAGCTGTTCACGGCCAGCAAAAGGTGGTAAAAGGGCGATGTAGGTGGCGTGGGCATACGTGGGCGCTGAGAGTAAGGTCGAACAGGTTCACGCCCTTGGGGTGGGACCCCGGCCCCTTTAATTATCAGGTGCTCATTTGGATCTCGACCCCTCCTTTTCTTATCATGAGCTTTCATCTAGCCGGGGCGGGGTTCCAACGCCCTCCAGCCATTGGCAGCAGGTCAGGCTGTCGGCTGCGGCGCGTACTTTTTTACCCCTCATCTCCCCAAGTTTCTTAGGGGTCCGTCGTCAATTTTTATCCTCCCCCCGTCCCGCCCCAGTCACTACATTGCGTCGGACGGGAATCCTTTGTCCTCCGCGGGATCTCAAGCGGCATCTAAACGCAAATCGACTTGCATTCACCCATGTCGCACCTCGAGCTCATCAGCAATGTCATTCCTGCCTTTGTCGCTCTCGCGCGGGATTACTGCAATCTCCTGGAGAGTGAGGAGCACGGCCAGGACCTGAGACGCAGGGAACATGAAGGGGACTTGGCGTTCGACGCAAACATATGCTACCAAGACCTCGCCTTGATTGCACAAACAATCGCTTTCTCTCTTGGCGAATGGAGGCAGGGGTTAGATGACAAGACAATCATCAACCTAATGAAGGCTCTGGAGTCTCGCTTGCCAAAGTTGCCGGCACAGTCATTGAGCGTTTGGCTAGTCAAAATCAACGATACACTAAGGGCCAGCTCGCCAAAGTCAGAACCGAATGAGGTAACAGTGGAATCCACATTATGTGAAATAATTGGATTGAAAATGGAATCGGTGCTAACAGACAAATCAGTCCTCGGCTGACAGTTACCTACCAGCCCAATTCCCTAGGCTGACAGCCCTGGCCTCCAAGCTTTCTGCCGAAGACTTGGGAGGGTATGGAGAATGCGAGAGACTGGTGGGCCTTTCAAGCGAGGACATTCAACTGTACCGTTCCTTCCTTTCCAAAAAGATTCGGCTCTTCCGGGAAAGCGAGGAACGAAGTCAAAATGAACGCAACAAGTTCTTGCACCGCATCAAGAATGCCAGGGCTTTTCTGGTCGACGTCTATTGCCGATGTCCATCGCGCCTGGCGGATGAAGCTGGCTCTCACATTTCGCCTTCTTCCAGCTTCATCAGAGCCGCAGCAGAAACGGCATATTGTTTGCTAGGGCGGAATTGGAAGTGTAGCTGCTCCCAGCGAGTTCGGCAGGCAGGTCTAAGTCTGTCCAGGGAGGTGAGACTTGGGTTGTCCCATCATTCCCAGGCACAAGCGGAAAGCGCCTTGTTCGAGGTGATATTCCCATTGTGCCAAGATGACCAAGAGTGGAAGCCAGCCAAAGTTGAGGTTCGGAGCTCCAGGTGAGATGTCGCCCGCAATGGTTGAGCTTGGGAAATACCTGCTTACAGTGTGCACGCCCCAGCCCCCATTACAAGCCCGGGAGGGAGGCAGAGTGTGTGGCACACGACATCTGCTTAAGGCTTAAGGAGAGCGGCAAGGGACAAGTTCATTTCGTCGCCGGAGGTGACCAGCTTTGGCAACGGTCCCCAAAAGGCTCTGATAGCAGCCAAATCCTCTACCAGCATATGAAAACACTGGACCACCTCCTAGGTGATGGCACGGCCAACCCCGATATTGCAAGATACTACCCCAAAGAGCGGCTCTTGCTTTGTTATGCTCTATGCAAAACATGCATGGACTTTTACCAAGGAGCTTGGCTGAAGAGACTGTGGAGAAGCGACCATATTTACCTACGGCGGATGGCAGGACACATCTTTCGCTGGGATCTGGAGATGCCGTTCCTGCCAGCAGATCTCACAGAGCTCGAGTCAAACTCCATACCAAAGGCGACTTTCTATCATTACCACAAGTACCCGATCATCCTAGGTCTCGGCATTGTCTTGCTCGAGATCGCGACTGGCACTCGGTTCCCGACTTCACAGAATCCTGACGAAAGGAAGCGATACAACGAGGACTTCGACAAGGCCAAGGACTTGTTCGAAGAGTTGAAGTTCTCGAAGAGGCGAGGCGGCGCGAAGCTGCTGATGTCGGGGCTCATAGACGCCATCAGAGCCTGCCTAGAGATTGAGCCTCCGTCAGATTCGCCGACAAACCAGCTGGCTGAGGATGAGGAAGTTCGCCGATACGTCTGGACCAGAATTGTTCGCCCGCTGGAAGAGACACTCGCGAACGTATGGCAGCCAAAAGCCATCAAGCCCCAAGTCCATCAGAAAGAGGTGTCTGGCAGGAGAGCGGTGACTATTCAAACAACTCACGTGGTCCAACCGCCACAGCCAACGAAAGTGGACCCTAGCCCCAGCCCTAATGGTAAGGTGCTCTCAGCTTTATATTTTTGAGGAAACATGACACGCTAACCCTTGATGTGGTAGTTAATGTCTCAGTGTCTCCGGCCCAGAATGAAACAGTAGTCTCCGACGGGGGAGACCAAAGGCGAGTTGACGGACGAAAGTATGTTGTTGTGCCATCCAAATGAATGTGCTCACAGACAGGCGAAAACATATAAGTTAACACCTTTTTGCAGGGTGTGCCTCGCAGAAACGTGGTTTAAATACCACTGCAACGCCTTGAATTACCTCAAAGCGTTGGGGGATGGCTCAGTAGCCGAAAACAAAAGGATCAAGATTGCAATCCTTGACAGCGGACTGAAGCTTTCAGAAGACCACCAAATCCGGTACAACTACACCCCCGAGATAAAATACTGCAGCTGGGTTGACGACCCCGGGTCAACGGAGCCCAAGGACGGCGTGGGACACGGCACACACCTCGCAGTTCTGCTACGCAAGATCGCACATGAAGCCGAGGTCCACGTGGCGAGGGTGTACCGGAAGAGGCCAGGCGAGAAGTCAATCCCGTTAATCACAAAGGTAAGCGCAGTGTACAATCCCCCGCCCAGGCCGCCATCCACTTGTACAGTGCTTGTTTAACCCTGACCTCCACGCGGAACAACCATTAGGCCATCGAGCACGCCGCGGACGTCTGGCAAGTAGATATTGTCGTTATGGCCTTCGGCTTCGACAGGGAGTTCCAGGTGCTCAAGGACGCCATACGCAGCCGAACGGATCGTGTTTTGTTTTTTGCAGCGGCGAGCAACGACGGGAAGAATCGGACGGACCAAATTGCCTGGCCGGCGCGTCACCCAGATGTCATCTGTGTCCACTCGGCAGACGGCCTGGGAAACGCCTCGCCCTTCAACCCTGACCACGGGGACAATATGAGGATCATGACCCTGGGCGAGGGGATCCGGTCCGCCTGGCCCCCGGCTTTGCTGGCGCACAGTAATGCAGACGAGAGGGGCGAGGTGGCGATGAGCGGGACTTCCTGTGCCACGGCGGTGGCTGCGGGAATTGCAGCTTTGATCCTTGGCCATGCGAGAGAGTTCGCGACTGAGGATGAATGGAGGACGTTGCACACGCCGGATTGCATGAGAAGGATTCTAGGACACAAGAGTTGGAGCAAGGACGTTTCGGGGTACTTGTGGGTTATGCACTGGAACCTGTTTGAAGAGAAATGGTCAAGGGAGTGGATCAGAGACAGCATCAGGTCTTGTTTTCGGTAGGTGGGTGGTCCTGTCATTCATCGGAGTTGGGGGTTTGTGTTGGATTATACCCGACATGCGCGGGCACCTTCTGGAAGACGGAGGACCCAGGAGACCGCAGGATCCAGAGGGATCACGGGATCTACCGGATCCACGAGGATGGGAGGAGAGGAACAGGCCTTGGGTGGCCTGGAGAGCGTATAGATAACTGTCCCCTAGCTTTTTTTTTGGCAGATTGATTCCTTCCCTCATACATGATTGAGGATATTTTCCCAGATCAAGACGATGGCTATTCATCAAATTTGGAGATCTCCGCGCATACGGGGGTACCGACCGGCTCCTACCGACAGTTTTTGCTTTTTTTTTTTTTTACGGAACCGAACGCGCTCTACCCGATCTAGCGAATTTAGGAAATGCCACGTTTGCCTGGACCGTGATATCGTTGTGGCGGACCTCAGGTCCTCCGCGTCCCCAAGGCGCACCGTTTGGTTCACCAGTGATATGAATTCAGGCGCCACCCCCATCTGCTGCCCCTCCACTAGCCTCCTTTACGAGCAAAGACCCCGCAGACCTTCGCGGGGCAGCGGCTGATGCGGCCGTAGGAGGCTGCAGATCATGGACGTAAAATTGGGCTGTGATCTTTTCCATATCTATTCTCTTTTCTTTCACATCAGTATGATTCACTCAATGGACTTTTATCCTTGAAATAATACGCGCCACCCAGTATCCAAGATGCCCAAGTTCTACTATGATATGCCGTCCTTCGACACCAACCCCGACAGCCCAGCAGCGCCTCGGCTCGGGAGCATCTACCGCGACATCGGCAGCCTGGGCCTGCAGGCGCCCCTAAACATGCGCGACCGCCTCGACATCCCTCCCGAGCTGTCCAACCGCAGCGGCATGTCCGGCTTCCACGCGGCCAGGGATAGCGACTTCGGAGGCTCGGTAGGCGTCACTGCCGAAGTCCCCGGCCTGGTTTCCGGTGACCTCGTCTACACGTTCGCCAAGACCGGCAACGTGTCCTACAGCTGCACCCTGCTCGAGACGGACGAGTTCATCCCGACCGCCGAGTACATCGACGCGAGCATCAAGGCGTCGGAGATGACGAGCAGCTACTTGGAGGGCGCTGTGTTCGGTAGGCGAAGGGTGTTCATGGTCACGGGGCTCAAGATCGCGACAGGGTTCAGTATCGAGACGTCCAGCCAGACCAAGCAAGGCCCAAGACTCAAGATCGTGGCGGCCACTCCTGCGACCGGGCCGGTGGCGATCGGCCCGGTGTTGGAGACAGAGGGGAGCAGGGGCAGCTCGATGAAGGGCACGGCCGTCAACAAGGTCATCTTTGCCTACCGGGCCATCAGGATCCGGAAGAAGGGCGATGGCGACGCGAAGTGGAAATACTTGCGGAGCGGGAAATACGGGCTTGAAGACGACGACGACGACGATGATGAGGATGACGATGATACCGATGATGAGAACGGAGGTGCCCACACAAAGGCAGGCGCGAAACAGGCCCCTGCGTGGGTTGTCGAAGACCTGGAAGATGCTTCCAGATTGATTGATTTCCCAGAATCGTCCCTGGTGGAGATAGTTGCGTGCTCCGACTGAGAGGTCCAGGTTTATTGATACAAAAAAAAAAAAAAAAAAAACACGCTTAGACACATACAAAATTTATAAAACTGGAGGACCACTAAGGGTCCGCCAACGGAATACCTCCAATTCCGGAGGGTCCAGGGGTAAGAAAACCACTATAGGGCACTGACGGATGTGCGATGGCGTACGACCCGGGACGTGCATAAAAGGGGCCCTCCAAAGCCTCTGCTGGGGGGATTGGAGGACAAGTAGCCACCACCATCGCACCCATCGTACTGCTGGCTGAGTGACCTAATCCTTTCAGGTCTCCCTGCGAGAACACTTGCCAGTGCACAGACCTTACAGCCATTTCTATACCATTGAACCACTACCTCCCGAGTGCTCGTTCTACTACTTCTAAGCACGCAATAACTTTCCCTTCCGTGCAGCGCCGGCTGAGGGTTTGGAGACATACTGCACCGTTTTCGTATGCTTCTGGCGGCCAGGGAGCCCTCGCAACCCGAGGAGCCGTCGGCGGACATGTCTGTATTGTCGAGGTAAGTGGTGTGCCCGAAGAGGCAGTTGGCACACTCGCCAGACATGAGGCCCTGGGACGTTGGTCCTGCAGTAATTGCTGGCAAAGACTTCCTTCCAAGACTATCTCCGATAAAACTGCCGCTCTAAAAGTCCACCTGCACGAGTTCTTGGACAAAATCGCGGACTGCGCCAAGCATCTGGCTCACGTGGTCGCCGGTGTGCATCATGTTGAGCGCCACCAGCCCGCGGCGGGCCACGTAGACGCCTCGGTCCAACATGAAAAAGAAGAAGAGCTCCCCGAGTGGCTGAGGCGTGGCTGCTGCTGGGCGCCGCCGGGTCCAGGAAGAGGAGGCTCCATGGCTGCCATGATGTCGGCCTTGTCACCAAAGGCGCCGAACGAGAAGCCGCTGCCCCAGAACTTGCCGATGATCGTGAGATCCAGGAGCACGCCGTGGTGCGACTGCAGGGCGTTGTAGTGCAGGCGCGAGGTGACGACCTCGTCGAATATCAGCACGGCGCCCGTCCGGTCGGCCACCTCGCGCAGCGTCTGTAGGAAGGCCCGCGAGGCCGGGATCATGCCGCCGACGCTCTGCATGGGCTCAACGATGATGGCGGCGAACGAGTCGTCGACTAGTTCGCGGACGTGGTCGGTATCGTCGTACCGCGCCAGCACAAAGTTGAAGGGCAGCGTCGTCGGCAGCACGCCGCCGCCACCGAAGCCGATGAAGCCGCCGTGGTATCCGTTCTCGAAGGCGAGCATCTTCTGGCGACCCGTGTGGTGCCGAGCGAGCGTCAGCGCCATGGTGTTTGCCTCGGTGCCGGAATTGCAGAAGCGAATCCTCTGCATGGACGGTATGCGGTCCGTCAGGCGAGCCGCGAGGACCTGCTCTTCCTTGCTGGCGCCGCCCAGGTTGATGCCGCGCTTCATGACCGCCTGGGCCGCCTCGGCCACCGCCGGGTGCGAGTGGCCCAGCATACAGGCGGAGTACTCGGACACGAAGTCGATGTATTCTCGGCCGTCCTCTGACGTGACATAACACTCTCTCCCAGACACCAGGACCATGGGGAAAGGGTCGTAGTGCAGGACCGACCGCGTGTTGCCGCCAGCGAGGGTGGCCGAGGCGCGGCTGAAGGAATCCGCCGACTTGGGATTGGCGGCCACGTACCGCTGCCGGTACCCCGAGAGGAGCTTGTGTGCTCGCGCCTGAAACGTCGCTCCTCGGCCGACATCCTCGGGCACGGCCATCTCCTGCGTGCAGGCCACCACGTAGAACGTCTCAAGGCCGTCGGCGCTCACGAGGATGCTCCTCGAGCCCTTGCGAAGCCAGATTGTGCTTCCAACCCCTGCGTCGAAGGTCTCGCCCGTATCGGCGTTCTTCCAGACCGACCTACCTTCGGTCACGAACTTGATCCCATCTGCGTCCGGCACCACGACTTCTTCGCCATTTTCGACACGAGCGACAGCCCACGTTCCGACCGTAAGAGGGCATTCTCATCAGGCCTGTATACTTCAGCTATTGGTCAGGTGAACGCAGCAAGGCGCACAGCGACAAGGCGGGCGGACGGGCGGGCGACCAAGAATATCATACTTGGAGCAGTGCAAGTGGGTAAATCGGCCATGGCCATGGCGGAACACCTTTGGAATTGCGTCGATGTCCCTTGTGACGGCGAAGCCGCCGTGTTGGGAGTTGTCTGCAGTGGTCGCTGTCATAATTGCGCGGTACGTCTCCTCCGGTGATCGTGTTGTCTCGTAGCCGTCTTGTTGCAGATTTCCAGGCCTTCTCGCGCGGTCTTTTTTTTTTTTTTTTAGCTGTTCCGGGGATGATCCCCCATTCGGCCCGGGCGATTACTGCCTTGCGCATGTTGCCGCTTGGGAGGAGAAAAAAAAATGGCCGTCGGGATTTCCATCCAAAATCTGCCGTCTCGCTCTGCGGGGCACCCGCCCTTCGCAAGCCGAGAAGGCTTTCGGCGTCTCGAGGCACACCCCCGGCACTCACGAACCACCTAGGTAGCTACCTATCCATGCCCCCTCATATCTGCCCCGGATTGAATTGATGACTACTCAACTGCCCACATCTAGGGTCTGGGGCCCCCTTTCCTTCCATATGGCACACAGCCGTAGACTCTTGCGTTGGTTTTTGCTGCTTCAGTCCAGCTCACATCGCGGCACATCGCATCGGCTGTTTCGCCGCGGCACAATCCAATCCTACAGAGCAGAAACTCAATGGTCTTCACTAGTCCATCATGGGTTCCGGAACTCCCCATGGGTGAGTGGCCCTGGTGGAGGCACAGACAGCACAATAACTAGAGGAGCAGACATCACTGATACGATTGCGCTAGAACCCCCCGGCTCTATCCCCGTTCACCAATTCACGATGGACCAGAACTATGATCGCAAGTCCACGGACAAGGCGAGGCACCCATACGTTTGTGGGCTCGCGAGAAAGTCATTCCCCGTCCAGGAGGTCCAACAAAGGATAGATTTCGTGGCCCGGGCGCTCTCCAAGAGGCTTGGGATGCGGCCGAACGAGGGCGCCGAATGGGACAAGGTTGTTGTGGTCTTCTCCATGAACACGGCAAGTCGGCAAAGCAACCCACGATCCAGCCCACCCGAGGCTGAGCTTGGCTGACGCGTTCGGTTCGAGCAGATCAACTACATTCCCTGACCTACAGCGTCCATCGCCCTGGGGGTGCCGTCACACCGGCGAATGCAGTCTACTCCGCCACGGAATTAGAGCACCAACTCCAATCTTCTGACGCCAAAGCCGTCCTTGCCTGCTCAGCACTGCTCAAGACGGCTCTTCAGGCGGCGGAAGCCGCTGGGATACCAAAGGACCGCATCTTCCTGCTTCCCATGCCACGGACCGAAACGGGACAAGCCGGCACGATGTTGACTTTTGAGGACTTGGTGCAGGAGGGCAAGTCCCTGCCCGGGTTAGAGCCCCTGCGGTGGAGCAAGAGCAAGGGCAAGCGGCAAGTGGCATGTCCGTGCTACTCCAGCGGGACTCCTGGTCTTGGTCTTCCTGTGCGTCTTGATCAATCACTTCTTTGCCGGCTGGGGTGTTCTTCGTGCCGACTGATCCCCCGAGTGCAGAAAGCGGCCATGATATCCCACCACAGCGTCATCTGGAACATTATGCAGTATACAACCTTCACAGGCGTATCCCGGAGACACCAGGGCATCGATACGCAGGCGGTTCTGGGTCTATTGCCATTCAGCCACATATTCGGCCTCGTCGTCATCACCCAGTGCAATACGTACCGGGGTGATGAGGTGGTCGCCTGCCCAAGTTCCAGCTCAAGGGCGTCCTCGCGGCAGTGCAACGATTCCGCATCCAGCTCCCGTACCCCGTGCCGCCTGCCGCCACCTAGATGATTCGCAGCCCTGACACCTCTTCCTTGTGCGGTCTACAATCCGTTCATTACTCTGTCTCCTGGAGCTGTCCCGCTCGGATCCAAGACGGTCAACTCCATCCTCAAAATATATCCTGACTGGAAGGTCGGTCAAGGCTACGGTGAGCCTTCCAGTCGGCGGCGCGAATTTGGCTTTGGGGCTGACTTTGGGGCACCCTTCATACCCAGGCATGACGGACATCTGCACCGTCGTCTTTAGCAGCAGTGAGATGACTGAGCCTATGTCTCACGTTAGTGGAAGGTGGAGCAGACTTCTCAACAACCAAAGCAAGGACCTACGTGGAGGAGGGACGAACTTATTACAGAACGTGGAGGCTTGAGGATCGGAGGGTGGCGGGGCTACGTTGAGTAGAAGCCGTGCGATGCGGTTCCACTGGGCCGCAACGGCTTCATTCATGCACCAAGTGAAGCCGGTGAGAGGTAGAGCAAGCGACTGGCAGCAATTACTCTCGGTGGATTTCCAGGTGACGGCAGGGATGCATTTGAGAAACTCGATCCGCAGAGTGTCGATGAGCAGATCCTTGTTCTCCCGGACTTGTGGCAGTTCAGCAGGATAGAGTTCCAAGGCAATGGCGGTCATGGCTCCATCTCCGGTCTCATTCGAATTGCTAGTCGACTCGTGACGTGCAGCGCGAGCCTCATCCTTCTTTGGACCACGGTGCCTGGCCGGGCGATCAAGCGCCCATTACAGGCCGAGGCGGCTGCATCGGGCGCAGGGTATGGATCCGGTGCATTGCATCTTCCGGAGGCATGGATGTCAGCCGGAGCTGGGGATCCTGGCTGGGTGATTTGACGCGGCGACTCAGACGGGCAGTCACAGGCGGGCTTACTAGAGAGCAGCATCAGTCGCAGTGGATAGACGTACTGGCCATCCTCCCATTCGGGTTATATATACCACATAGGCAGGACGGGTTAGGTTGGGGTTGGGGGTTGGGGGAATGGGAAGACGGCTGATTTCACTTGGTTGTATCTAGGTAAGTAGGTAGGCGGGTACCTCATGTAAGACATTGAGCCTCGGCCAGGCTCAGAGGAACCAGCAGAGACACTATGCGATGAAGACTGCTCACTATCCCGGTAAGGGCCCAGGCTCAGGCAATGTTCAACTGCAAGTATGTACACTAGCGACGGGGCTTTGCTGATGTCAGTCGCGGTCATCGCCACGGACCCAAAAAAAAAAAAAAAAAAAGCTGCGCAGCACAGCAGTTAGCTACCAAACGGTACACCCTTTTTATTCCTACCAAAATCGACCCCACGGACTCAATCAAAATCAAATCAAACGCAAATCATTAGGAAAAGAGCACCCCGCGCCTAACAAAAAGTTGAAGCTCCAGGTATTTGGCTGTGGTGCGCTTGATCGCTGTGCTGCGCACTTTTTTTCGGGGACCGACGGGGTAGCTGCTCAGCACTTGTGCGCCCCACAGCACCCCCAAGGACCAATGTTGCCTGCCAGCATGAACTCGTCCGAAAAAAATGGCCGAGTGGTCGAAGGCGGGTGACTGGGGTACCAACAAAAGAAGAAGAAAAAAATCAAAACATCATGCAGTTTACGGCGCCTTGCAATTCCAGCAACGGCAATCCGCCATGTTGACGCGCACCCACACCTAGGCAAGCCTCAGAACATGGCATCATCACATGCCCCAGGACCGCTTCGATTCCGGCGCTCGACACCACGAGGCTTGCCGACGGCAGCAGCCAGCCTCGGCCGGTCAACTCGGTATGGCTGCTAGGTCTTTCGCTCTCCAGTGTTAACACGCAAGATCTGCGCCAGCGCACGTGCCTCTCCTCGCCTCTTTTTGCTCTTTGCCAGGGACGCATGGTCGAGGGCTCGTCCACCGGTGTCGCATGGCGCCCACGACCCAAGCAGCCCTTCACTGCTTGAACTCATCTTACCACTAGCCTTTGAGTTGCCGTCCATTCTCTACGGCCTCCTGTCCCTGTCCAAAAGCTGTAGCACTCGCTCCGAGGCCCAGTGCAGCCGTCACCAGGCAGCTTACGGAACTCGCGACCGACATCGCCGCCTCCAGTTCTGGCCCGATCGATGCCGCCGACACCCAGAGAGCCATAGCCTCATCCCTTCTGCTGAGCATTTTCGCCCGCCGGCCAATGCGACCCCACATGGTTCCACCACGTCCGAGGCATGACCAGCCTGGCCAGCTCTATTGACAGAGCTGCCCTGGCCAAAGGGCGTTACGGGCGACTTTCTCCTCGGAATGTGCTCCTTCTCCTACACCTCTGCCATGTCTGTGGGCCAAGACCGCTTTTCCCAAAAGTGTAGGCTGTCCTGGATGATCCCTCGGCCGATGCCCATGCAGGCATCCCCTTCACCACGCTCGAAGTCACGATCGGATACCCCGAGACTCTGATCGATGTCATTGCCCAGGCGGCCGAGCTCGCTGACGACCAGGCCTACTGCCGCGCGCCTATGACTCTCTATGGCCTCGCCTCGGGTCCCGCAACTAGCGCCCCGTCTCCGCCTCTTTTGTCCGCCGTCTCGTGGTCCTCGCGTGAGCTCGGGACGGCACTGACGAGGTGGGCCCTCCCAGAACTGCCAGCCTCCATGTCACGGTTCCAGCAGCTCGCCCTCCGTACAACTTGGGAGGCCATCCGAAAGGCATGCTTTCTGTATCTGTGGCGTGGCTGCGGATTCCACTCCAACCTGGCGGAACCTGTGCCGAGAAATCATGCAGGCGAAAGTCAGGCTTCGGTCGGTCACATCCTATCCGATCTGGCTGCCACGTTGGAACTCTGCAGGACCCAGAAACTGTCCATCGCCACAGCCATGCTATGGCCGCTCGCCGTCGTCGGTTGCGAGTGCTGCCATGCGCCGGCGAGACATCGAACCGAGACGCTAGAACTCCTGCGCGGCCTGGCTAGCATCTTCTCAACGAATCAGGCAAACCACCTGGCGAGAGTGCTGGAAAGCCTCTGGGGGCGCCTCTCGCCTTCTCCATCCTTCATCAGCCTCGAGCTCGTCTGCAGAGACACGCGACCGGTTATACTGCGCCAGCCTGATTAATTTAAAATGCTCGAGTCGCTACCATACCGTGCCTACACGGCCAGGCTCAAGTTGACGTGAACGGCCTTCACCGAGCTGTACGCATCCAGCCCCTTCTCCCAAGCTCACGGCCGATGCCGCTCCGCTTCACGCCACCGAAGGGCGTGGCCGGGCTCGCGTCGTTACCGCTGCTAATCCAGACCTGGCCAGACTCCACGGAAGACGCCATCCTGTGCGCGCGTTGGAAGTCTTGGGTGAAGATGGCGGCGCCCGAGCCGTATTTACTGTCGTCGGCGAGGTCGACGGCCTCCTCCTCCTTATCAAAGACGGTCACGGCGGCGACGAGCCCGAAGGCCTCCTCCTAGAATAGCTCCATCTCCCGCGAGACGTTGGTGAAGACGGTGGGCTCGATGAAAAAGCCCTTCCCGCCAGGGCGCCGCTCGAGGGGTTTGCCACCCAAGACAGCTGTCGCGCCCTGCACCTTCGCTCTCTGGATGAATCCCAGCACCCTCGCACCGATCGCGCGTCACTTGGGGACCCTGGAAGGTCTTGTCGTCGAAGGGGTCCCCGACGACGTCGGTCTCCCGGACGAACGCCGCGAGCCGGGCGACAAAGTCGTCATGTATGCTGCGATGGACAGTGAGGCGGGACGTGGCGGTACAGATTTGGCATTGGTTGCTCATGAGGCCAAAGTTGGCCCACTTGCTGGCCTGGTCCATGTTGGCGTCGGGGAAAACGACGAAGGGGGATTTACCACCGGTTTCGGTGGAAATACCCTTGAGAGTTTCACTGGCCAGCTTCATGATAGCTTTCCCTGTCGCCGTGCTGCCAGTAAAGGCGATTTTGTCGACGTTGGGGTGAGAGCAGAGAGCTGCGCCAGCGACGGAACCGAGACCGTTGATTATGTTGACCACTCCCGGAGGGAAGCCAGCCTCGACGGACAAGCGGGCCAGATATAGGGCAGTGATGGGGGTTTGCTCAGCAGCCTTGAGCACAACAGTATTGCCGCAGGCCAGTGCCGGACCGAGCTTCCACGATGCCATACCCATAGGATAGTTCCAGGGGATGATCCGTCCGCAAACCCCAACGGGCTCCCGCAGGGTGTAGCTCAACTTGTAGCCGCCGGCGTTGTTCATGGTCTGCCCATGGACCTTGTCAGCCCAGCCGGCGTAGTACCGAAGCGCGGCGAGAACCTCTTCCACATCTTCCGTCAGGGAGATGTGGTAAGGTTTGCCGTTATCCCACATCTCGAGGGCGGCGAGATCCTCCTTCCGCGCCTCGATAAGATCTGCAAACTTGGAGAGGAGTGCACCGCGCTGGTGAGGCGCCATGGTGCGCCACTCGGAATTCTTCAGGGCCGCCGCCCGTGCGGCCTTGACGGCGGCGTCGACGTCCTCGGCCGAGGCTGCCTGGACGTTGCAGATGACAGACTCGTCGGTCGGGTTGATTGTGGTTATTAGGTCCGCTTGGCCGGCCACGAACTCATTGTTGACAAAGAGGCCGGTGTCAAGCTTGATCGTCCTCCCGTTGGGTGCGCTGAGGGTTTGGATGAACTGCGACGACATGGTGGCGTTCCAGAGCGATATTCACATCTGGCGGCTGATGGGAATGGCCACTATGAAGGCGAGCGTGGGCGGACCAGGACTAGCTGAGTGGTTTTCAGCTCCCCTGATCGAAGCCTTCTTGACTCTGTTTTCAGCCAATTTGAGTGGTGGGTCTGTGTTGGATGTTATTCGTAGACAAAAAAAAAATAAAGTCTCCGTCGGCCCTTTCCTCGTTTCTGGGAGCAATCAAACCAGTCAGCCATCCGGCGCTCGGCCATGGATGCCAATACTAGACCGTCAGTCGACGTCACAATCATAGGAACCTGCTACACGAGGCCCCGGCCGCTGCACGAACAGCGGACACGCGACCTCGATAGTTCGTCTCTGGGAGTGGCGTCGGGGTATGCGCGTTCCAAACAGTGTCTGAGCATCTACAGCAGGCAGTCGGACTTTTTAAGATGTTCGTTTACACAAGTGAAATGCTCAGTTCGGTAGAGCTTGATCTGGCACCGTGAATCCCCAAGGCGAGGGCAAAACAAAGTTAATCGACTACATACGACAGGCGGTCAGTTCTGTAGCCCTGTATCCATGAATACCTATTCAAGCTTGCTCGCGTTTTTGCGCCTGACCATGTCCGCGACATCCCGCGCCTTGTCCGTGCCCAGGGCATCGAGGCCGTCGACGACGCCTTCGACGTCTGCCTTCTGCAGCTCCTGGCTCATCTTAAACTTCCCCTCCAGCTTGCTGATTGTGATATCGATGCCGATGACGTTCTTCATCAGCAGCGAGGTGAACGACTCCGGCGCCTCGGACAGAGTCCACGGTCTCTCGTTGTCGTCCTTTCCCGTGTAGCCCATGATGCCCCTTTCGCACATCTCGGGCAGGTCGTGCAGCTGTGTTTTGGGGAAGTCTAGAGTCGCTTCTGACTTGCTGTCGTAGTAGATCTTGGCCTTGCCGTACGCCTGCGCGGCAGCGTAGTTCCAGGTCGGCACGACCTTGCCGGTGGTAGGCTTAGTTTCCTTGTAAAACTTGGTAGTGATGTGGTGGTTCGGCTCGGCCATGAAGAGCATGAGCACCTCCTGCTCCAGAAAACCGGGTGACGGTGCCGTCAAGCTTTCGACGATGGCCTTGCTCTGGGGGTTTTGGCGGGCCAGGTGTCCGCGCAGGACACCCAGCTCCGTTTCGCTAGACCCGTCTTCAACGTCGAGCAGAAAGGGGAGATGAGTCGACTGTAGGAAAGAGTGCGTTGCCGAAGGGATTCCCGTGGTCAGGACGGCAAAGGGGCTTCCCCGCATCAGCTGGCGGAGTGCCGGGATGCTGTTTTCCGCGTGGCCAAGTCGCATATACAGATGAAGACGTCGGTCGCTACACGCGCTGGCTGATTCGGTGGGTTCCACAGGGACGCACAACCCGCGCGAATCGCTCCATCGCGTCAGTTATATGCATCTCTCGAATATCCCCGACCCATGGGCTGTGTCGAGCCCTCTTCAGTAACATGGTCTGGGCCGGTGACTTTCTTGCAAGGAAAAAAAAAGACGCGTCGGGCAATTATGACGGGCACGGCCTGGCCTTCCCAAGGGGACCAGGAATGGAGGGGAAAATGGAATGGCCCTCGAGAAGCAGCCCTTTTCTTTCTCTCTCTCTCTCTCTCTCTCTCTCTCTCTCTCTCTCTCTCTCTCTCTCTCTCTCTCTCTCTCTCTCTCTCTCTCTCTCTCTCTCTCTCTCTCTCTCTCTCTCTCTCTCTCTCTCTCTCTCTCTCTCTCTCTCTCTCTCTCTCTCTCTCTCTCTCTCTCTCTCTCTCTCTCTCTCTCTCTCTCTCTCTCTCTCTCTCTCTCTCTCTCTCTCTCTCTCTCTCTCTCTCTCTCTCTCTCTCTCTCTCTCTCTCTCTCTCTCTCTCTCTCTCTCTCTCTCTCTCTCTCTCTCTCTCTCTCTCTCTCTCTCTCTCTCTCTCTCTCTCTCTCTCTCTCTCTCTCTCTCTCTCTCTCTCTCTCTCTCTCTCTCTCTCTCTCTTCCTCTTAATTCCGGAGGAGTTCGGCACTTTATGCGTCCCAAGTATATTCACTCGCTTGAAAATCCGGACCAAGTAATGCGGCACGCAATAGCTACCGCCTAATAGAGCTGGACGACGACCTCCATGCTGGGACTGGAAAAATAGGCACCCCAAAACTGGTGATTTTCTGGGGTCAAGAACTGGTCGACTAAACTCTCTGAGCATTCCAAGCAAGCAGAAGCCCGCTACATCACATTTACTGTTGTATAAATTCGCTGTCGCCTTGGTTATCACCCGTAGCGGCGAATCCGGTTCTAAAACATGCTAGGTACCTAGGTAGGTAAGGTACCTGATACGACGAACCAAGGTACTTCCCACCATCTTCCGGATCTATCGCTAGCTTCCCCGCCAACCCCCACTTTTGTTGACCTCGCCGCCCCCACCACAAAAAAAGGTACACCCGAAGGAAAGTGACCTGAGCTAAAAAATTCATTCTTCCACCACCTCGTCGATTAGGGGAAATTATAATAAAAAAAGAAAAATGTATAAGCAAAAGCCGTGAATATTTCTAGATATTTATTTCATGTTTTTCAAGCTGCGGAATTTGTAGTTTGAATAGCTTGCTTGTGGCTACTGACGTTCCTGGTGGCAGAGTCTGGAAGAAGTTCTCCACTTTTTGGCGCCTTTGTGCACCCCTTTTTTGTGGTGAGGGTGCTCGCCTGCACCCTTCACCTCGCTCATGATTGGCATCGGCGCGCAAACCGTCGATCAGGGCCGTGGGCTGGCAGCTGATTGGTGTGCCCACTGATCCATTCTTAGGTTGGGCGGTCCCCCTATCGCCCCCGCCTTTTATTTCCTCCCTAGCGCCGTTTTGCATAACCTCGGAGCAAAAAGAAAAATCATTGGCACAATGCAGGTACCCTTTTCTCGTCACACACGAACTTGACACAGGCCCCGTTCCAGGCCCTTCGTGCAGATGGGATTCTTTTCTTCCTTTTTTTCTCCCCTTCCGTTTTGTATATGATCGCGCGAACCGCCGGCTACGAGCTGCCGATCTGAGCTGTCAATTTTCTTTCTTTTGTGCCTGGGGAATCTTTGCTTCTGCGTCAGTCAGCCCCCGCACAGACGCGGGTCTCCTTCCAATCGCCCGCTGGGTTGGCGTTCGCGTGCGTACCATGCGGCGGAAAATCTTCTGATGTCTATATTAAAATTGCAGCTACCAACCAAGTCTTCGCAAATCTGGCCGCAACGCAATTACCCGTTAGTTTCCGTCGGCGACCGACTGGGTTGGCCGGCCGAGGGACGTAGGCGGCATCTGCAATCAGGCACCGGACCTGACGTCGTCTCTCGTCTTCCTTTGGGATGCTTCCCAGCGAGACAGCGCAGCGAGTTTATGTTGTACTTCCGGATGCTGGCGGCAGCCCCACCAGCAGACGTCGGTGCAAGGTTCTCCTGCGTCTGGGGGATGTCAGCACAAGCAGCCCGCCCGTTCGGTCAATGCTGCGCTCGTCGCCAATAGTGGAACCGCGCGTTCGAGCGAACCCACCACTGGCAGGGGAGCGAGACGCCAGGATGGGCAAAGAATTGGAAAGCAAAAATACGTGCAATTGACGGCAAAAAGACAGGGCCAGACCAGCCGACCGGAGCCTCTTCGTCAATACATAGTCCGCCGTAAACACCCGCTCTGACCCTTTCCCAGCGGGAGCGCGTGCTTGCCGCCTCTCTGCCCTCGTCCTGCTTCTGTGCATGCTGGTCATCCATCGCCATCCTTTCCTCGATCTATCCCCAGCCCGAGCCAGCCCGGTGCCCCTAGCGCCAGCGCCTCGGTAGACCGGGAGAATTTGAACGCCCTTTTGGTAGTTCTAATTGCTTGCCCACCTACTTCCAGGTTACCATTGCAAAGTCTGTCCAATAAATCGCCACTGCCAGACTCTTTTGGTTTACGGTTTACGCCAATGGCGCAGTGGGTCCACGGTGCCCATCTCGCTGCGCTCGCCCCTGCTTTTGACATCTGCACACGGTCGTAGCGACCCAGGCTCGCGGAGAGCAGGAGGAAGGGGGCCAACATCCGCGGGAAAGAGCGCCCGATTGATGAAACCAGCGCTTTCCCTCCATTCACCACCTTCCGATGCAGCGACGCCGCCGCCCTGATCTCGAAATCAGCATCATTCCTGCGCCGAGATTCGCGACGGCCACAGCCTCCGTTGCCATCCAGACGACGGCCAACGACGACAGCGGCGGTCAGGATTACCACTTGCGGAACGAGTCCCAGCCCATGGAGAAGCACCGCCACCACCGCCAGAGCAACCACCTGCAGCAGCACCTGCAGCAGGCCCAGGCACAGGACCAAGACCAAGCCCAAGACCAACACGACCACCACTCGAACCTCCCACAACACCAAAGCCCACAACCGCGACGGCCCCAGCGCGCCAGCCTGGCCATAATAACGCCCGACCTCCAGCAGAGTCAGCCCCTGGGAGATCTAAACGCTAAGCATGCCACAGGCGCTTTCCTCGATGACAAAACACCAACCACCCTGGACGAAACCCTGGACAAGATCCCGGACTCGACCCTAGCCGCAATGTCCGCACACGGCGCTAGTGACGGCAATGCCAATCCCACGCTGCGCAAGGACGACGCCGCCCCCGGATCCAACTCCCTCGCCGACGCGACTCGTAATAACTCGCCCCGGGACCCGTCCTCGCATGCCGACGGCCGCATGTCCCACGACCTCTCGCTGTCCCCGCGGAACGTCACCCGCGACTCCCTCGTCACCAACATGCTGCTCTCCCTCGACCAGCTGTCCATGAGCCATTCAACCCCGCCGAGACCGCAGTACGGCGATGACGCCGCCGCATCACCGCCAGAGATCGCCAGGATACCTCCTTCGAGGACGGCCAAACCCACCGGCCGCCCTGCTCCGGGAGCAGGCCACGAGCGCTCGTACAGCTCCGATCTCGACACCGACGCCGAGAGCTCCAGCCGCGCTTCGGCCCAGTACGGCCGCGGGCGCCGCAGCAACAGCAGCTCCAACTTCTATTCCACATTGGGCCGCATCAACAGTCTGCGTGAGCCCGGCCAAAAGACCCTGCCGGCGACCCCGCGCGCCGCACACTCGAGGGGCCGCAAAGGGAGCAAGGGGAGCAGCTCCAACAGCATGGACGCCGGCTATCCCCAGGTGCCCAGCAGCCAGCGCTGGCAAAACGGCTTGGTCAACAACGGCTCGCCATCCGGCTTGATCAACAGCTCGCCGTCGGGCTTCACTAATGGCTCGCCGTCTGGCTTCAGCCCTGCTCAGCAACAGCAGCCACCACGACTCCCCGATCCTCCCCCCATGTCCGGCTGGCGACTTGATTTTTCCGACGCCTTCTTCAGCAACACCAGTGCCATCAACAACAAGACCAGCGGTGGCGCCTTGGACGGTGACGACTTCGATGCCGCCCCGACGCCGACGATTCCACCCGGCCCACGGAGACTGACCACCGTCCCCTCCATGCCCTCGTTCCCCACGTCTAGCGCACGCACACAGAGCATAACGACCTCGTCGAGCGTGGCGAAGCCCCAGGCGGCAGATCCGGAACGAAAACGCAGTACGCGATCGGCGCGCAGTGCAACAGTCGGTCTCTCACACTCTAAAGCGGCCGCCTCGCGCGATGCACCCCCGATGCCGGGCTCGACGGTGTTCGACGTTGACTCTGCACCGGCCCCCAGCATCGGGTACGAAAAGAGCAAGGAGCCTGTCGCACAGGCAGGCCGTGCTGGTAACACGGCCGCGGCGCCGGCCCCGCAGCCCAAGGAGAAGCTTGGGTTTTTCAGACGCGTTTTTGGCTCGCGGAGGGACAGCAACGCAAATAGCATTGCCGCCGCGGACTTGCAAACCAGCAAACAGGGTAACAGCACACAACAAACGGAAGCATCGGGTCAGCCTCGCGCGGGCAAATCGCAAAGCACGCCCCCCTCGCGTGACAGCTCACACTCGACTGGCGGCGGGACCACGCACGGGACGCTACATAAGAAGACGTCGGCATTCTTCAGGCGGCAGAAGAAGGTGCAGCAAGAGCCGCCCCCTCCACCGCCTCCGCTGCCTCAATCTATCCTTGACGCTGCCGCCGCCGACGCCGCACCCGTCGCCCCTCCGAAGCTGAATTCGCCACCGTCGAACCCTGACGGGAGCCTAGGCCTGACTCGCGCACTCGAGCCTTATCTGGTTTCAAACGGCAGCGATGGCCCGGCTCGTACGGCCAGGCATGACGATCCCGCGGCCCAGCGAGCCACCGCGGATGTCGTGTTTGGCAGTCCCAGGAAGTGCAAGGGCCCGCTGGACCCAGACCTGTCTCGCTCGCCCCGAGGCCTCGTCGCTGCGGCACGGATGGAGAACAAGCCGTTGCCAATCCCAGAGCAGCAGCAGCAGCAGCAGCAGCAGCAGCAGCAGCAGCAGCAGCATGACGGCTCCACGACGCAGAAACTTCGCGGTGCTGCTGGTGTCCTCGCCAAGAAGAGCTCCGCGAGTCGCATAAATTCACCGAGCCGACAGGCACCCGACCCGCCCGCGGGCCTGACGAGGGCAAGCTCGTTCCTGAACTGCGATAGCAGCGACACCGAGAGCGAGAACGATTCGAGAGTCCCCGTCCGGCCGGGGAGCGCCAATAGGCAGATCCGCGAGAAGAGGTCTACCAAGGACGGCATCAGGCTCGTGTTGCCATTGGAGGGTTCAGCGCTCGAGGCAAGCTCGATGGGCTCCAAGTCGGTAGCGAGCCTACCGAGCGTCAAGGTGGACGAGCCAGACAGCCCTGACAAGAATATGAGGAAGATGGGGTCTAACCATGCGACGACACCGATTGACGAGCCTACCGGCTTCGTGGTCGGGGACCCCACGGACGACGACCGGCAGAAGGCACAGAAAATCTATGATGGCAACGAGGACTTTATTCCGAAAGAGAAGGCGGCTGCCTGGATGGGCGAGGAGGGGCCGGTGAGGCAGCGCACGCTGCAGGCGTACATGTCCCTGTTCGACTTTGCTGGGCGCAGCATCGTCTCGTCGCTCCGTGATATTTGCGCTCGCCTGATTCTCAAGGCCGAGACACAACAGGTCGACCGCATCCTGTCCGCATTCGCCAAGCGTTGGTGTGACTGCAACCCCAAGCACGGCTTCAAAGCTACTGGTATGTCTTCTCTCTGTCTCGCGCAACCTGCCCGATTGTGATCAACACTAGGCAAGCCCTCTTCCGCCTCGAGGAAAGAAACAAGGCGTCGCTGACCGACCGACCATCTTCTCGTGTTGCAGACGTTGTCCACACCATCTGCTACTCCATCATGCTGCTCAACACGGACCTGCACATGGCCGACATCGAACAGAAGATGACGAGGAGCCAGTTCGTCAAGAACACCATCGGCACAATCAGGCAGGCGCTCGCCGACACTGCGCCCGACGCCTTTGGCCGGCAGTCGATCCTGCCCGGAAAGGGCGGTGGTCTCTCGCCAGAGGACGCACAGGATGCGATGGAGCTAGAGAAGCCGGTCAACAGCTTCAGGCAGTCGTTTCTGGGTGGTCTCTCACCCGCACCGACCAGAGAGGCGGGTGCCGAGGCTGACGAGTGCGGCCCTCTGGTCAAGGTGCCGTTCGAGGGGACGCTGCGCGCATGGGAGGCACAGATCGAGACGGTTCTCAAGGACACGTACGCGTCCATCCGCGACGAGCGGCTGCCACTCTTTGGCGCCGAAGCGCCGGCGCAGCTGCTGCCATCGGCCAACCTATCCGTCATCGGCCTACTAAAACGCTCGCCGTCGGTGCTGAGCAAGGCGCCTTCGGAGAGTCAGGGCTCGGTCAGGGGACGAGTGCCCGGCGGCACAGACGCCTCGCGACTGCCGGCGTCGCTCCGGTGGACATCCAAGAGTCGGTCACGAGTGCGGGGCGCGCCGGGGGGTCCGTTCGGGACCAACGGATTTTCGTCGAGCCGCACCAGCTTTGACGACGGCGGCTCCATCTGGAGCCCGACCGTATCGTCGGCCACGCGCAGCCGCTACTCGCTCGGGCGCACGCAGACGTCCATGTCGATCGACTCGATAGGATCTGGGTACACGACCAACTTCCCGCAATCCATTGGGTTTGCCAACGCGCTCAGCCAAGCAATAATCCGCGAGGACGCCATCAGCGCGGCAGGTGCCGCCAGCCTGCTCAGCGGCATGAGCGGCGACGAGGCTAACGGCAGCTCCAAGCCGCTGCTCGAGGACGAGTCTCTGGAGCTTGCCGGTCCACCCTGGGTCAAGGAGGGCCGGGTGATCCACAAGCACCACCTGGACGGCATAGACAAGAAGGCCAAGGACCGCAACTGGAGCGAAGTGTTCGCCGTGGTGCAAAAGGGATCCCTCAGCCTCTTCTCGTTCGCGCCCAGCAAGTCGCTCGGCAAGAAGGGCCGGGGCCGGGCCGCCGCCGCCGCCGCCGCCGCTGGCGGCAAAGGCGCCGTTGTGGTGGGCGGCGGCAACTGGCAGGACAACGCGACGAACCTGGCCACGTTCACTCTTAAGCAGACGCTCGCGTCGGCCCTACCCCCGCCGGGCTACTCTAGCTCGCGGCCGCACGTGTGGGCGTTGAGCCTGCCCACCGGAGCCGTGCACCTGTTCCAGGTCAGCACCCCCGAGACCAGCCACGAGTTCGTGACGACCGTCAACTACTGGAGCGCCCGACTGAGCACGCATCCGCTCGTCGGCGGCATATCCAACATCGAGTACGGCTGGGGCGACGCCATTGTGAACAACCCGTTGGTTACCGCCATCGCTGAGGCGACAACCATGGGCAAGGAGACCGACGCAGGGGTTCCCTCCGGGCAGACCAGCAGGCCGGGCAGCGCCGCGGCGGCGGTTAGAGGCCACCGGACCACGGGCTCGATGCACTCGCGGGCAGGCAGCTTCCGGTCTGGGTCTCTCGACTTTGTGCGCGTGCGGTCGGGATCGGTGCAGTCTGCCAGCGCCGTCATGGACCTTGGCAACATCCTGGCCGAGAACCCAGGCGAGCCGGGCTCGCCCGCCCGCACGGGCCGACGCGGGCCACGGTCGAGCTCGTCCTTCTCATCAAGCGTCAGCCCGTTCGGCGGAAGCATCAGCGCCGGTGCCGGCGGTCCCGGGAGGGGCAAGCTCCCCGGCGACAGGATCCACATCGCCGAGTGGAGACCGCCGGCGCAGTCGCTCCGGGCGTCGACGCAGGGCGAGGCGGAGCAGCTCTCCACGCTCAGCACCTACGTGGCGTCCATCGAGGACGAACTGCGCAAGCACAACTCGCTCCGCAGCCCGATGCTGCTCGCCTTCAGCCCGCGGTCCAACAACGCGAGCAGGGCCATGGGCAACTGGCAGCGCAAGAGCGAGTACCTGCTGCGCGAGAGCGTCAAGTACCGCACATACGTCGACGCGCTGCAGGCGGCTTCCGTCCGGAAGGAGGAGGTGTACGGAGAGCGGAAGGAAGAATAAATAAACGAAGCCGTCGGAAACAGGCATGAAATCTTGGATATAGGGCCTGGGTGGATGATGTGTTGATGTTGGTTTTTTTTTATGTTTCACCTGGGGGGGGGGGTTTCTTGTTCCTTTTTCCCTTCTCTGGCGAAGGCTCGTAATGATCCGGAGCATTNCCTTCTCTGGCGAAGGCTCGTAATGATCCGGAGCATTTTTGTCGTGGAATCGGAGCATGCCTAACGACATTTTATGTGTTGCTTTCGTAGCTTTTTTAAGGGCGAGCAGGTCCCCAATGCGGACTCGCTGAACTTCGTTTCTTTTGTATCGTTGCTGCTCGGAAGTTTTGGCTTGGGGGTGTTTTGGCTGGGTGCATAGCCGGGGAAACCTTTGGATGGTTAGCATGTCTGATATCGATAGAACGGAGCAGCAGGGGAGGGAGAAAAGCAGAACAGAATTGCATTGCATCTTGATACGTTTCGTTGGCGATCTGCTCTGCTTGTGATGGCCACATGGACAACCACACCCCGACGTGGCAGCTCCTAAGGGGCTGCGACAAAGGATCCTAGCCTACGCTCTAAGCTGCCAAGCGTTGCCACGTCCACCACTCGCAATGATGGAGAGGTCGGATATCATACAGAACACATGACAAGATCGGGCTGAGCGGTTTCTATGCTGCTGGATGTGGGTCGTCCGGAGAACATTCATTTGCCATGCACTGAAAGGCGCCCGGAAAAGAAAGAAAAACAAGACCAAAAAAAAAGTTTTCCTCTATTCCGTTGTCGGCTAACTGATCATCTCCTCACGCCCGCCTGCCCCAACTCTACGCCACCGCATATGCCATGTGCCCAGCCGGCCGGCCCCGCCCATCTGCCGATAGACTCCAGCCGGCCGGCCGTCGTCCAGTACAGACGCTTGGGCTACCACCCCGCCACGAGTAAAGCGGCGGCAGTCTCGCTAAGACATCAAGGGGTGGGGTGTGTGTGTGCTTCCAAGAAGCTCATCAAGGCAGAGCCGGGCCTTTTGGACACATCGCTTTTCTTCAAACTTGTTCCCTAGCGTCGTCCACTTGGCCATCCGGCTCGGAGAAGCCAGCCATGCTGAGGACTTTTTTTTCCATATACACCTCGTCCCCTCCATCTCGGCCGTTTCCAGAGACATGCGGGGGCCTCACATGTAGCCGTTGTTGAAGGGCCCCGGCGGCTGGAAGGCGGGGTGGGGGCCGGGGTACTGGCCCGGCGGCGCGCCCTGCTGCAAGACGGTGGCGAACTGCTGGTCCTGCTGCTGGGACATGTGCATCTGCATGGGCGTCTGCACCGGCATCGTCATCGCCACCGGGCCAGGCAGCGGCATTCCCGGCTGCGGCTGCTGCATCCCCGGGTAGTAGTAGTAGCCGCCTCCGCCGCCAACGCCAGGGCCGGTGCCCATCACGCCCATTCCCATGCCCGGCATCTGCATCATCTGCATCTGCAGCGCCATCTGCTGCTGCTGCGCCAGAGCCTGGGCCTGGACCTGAGCAGCCAGGATCTGGGCCGGACCGGCCGCGGCCAGCATGGGGTCGTAGCCGGGCTGGGTGGTGGTGTACTGCACCGCCATGAGCTGGTTGGTGCCGGGGATGAGCATGTATCCGGTAGCGGGCTGCTGTTGTTGCTGCTGTTGCTGTGGCTGTTGCTGTTGGGCGGCGGCGGTAGTCGTAGTAGCCACGGCGGCAGCGCTGGCCGGCTGCTGCTTGCGAGTCGTCGTCCCGGCAGACCGCGACGGCTTGGCGGTGCCCGACGTGTCCGACATCTCCGACTCGCTGCCGGACGTGTAGCCGTTCTTCTCCTTGCGGCCGCTGCTCTTGCCCCTGCGCGGCGGGCGGCGGTCGCGCGAGGCCGGGGTGCCGACGGGGCTGGGGCGGAAGTGGACGTGGCGGTCCGCCGCAGCCGCGGCCGAGGGCCGGCCCGAGGTGCCCTTGGCGGGCCTGTGTCCTGCCGCTGCGCCTCCACCGCCGCGGGGCCTGCTGCCGCTCTCTGCAGGTTTCGGCTGCTCGTCCGAGTCGCTGCTGCTGCTGCTGTTGCTGCTGGACCCGTCCTCGACCTTGGCGCGCCGGTCCTTGCGCCGCGGGTACTGGTCCCAGCCGCCGCGGATGGCCGAGTGTGCGTCGGTCTTCGGCGCGGTGGGAGCCGATGGGTTGGACGAATGGTGGCGGTGGCTGTCGTGGCGGCTCCGAGCGTCGAGCTTGGTCGCGAGATCCATGGCCGTGCCTTCAATGGATCATGAGTGCGTGGCTGGCTTGCGGAGGTTGCTTGTGTTGTGGGAGCGGAACAGGCAGAAGTAGCGAAAGTAGGCGGTAGATAGAATGAGAAAGGGAGTCGCCGGCGGGCAGGAAGACCCTATGATCAATGATGGTCTGGTGGTGGATATCAGACCCGTTCTGTTTTGCTGGGCTGCTGCTTCCGCGCCGTGCCTGAGGAAGGAGTGAGGCGCGGCTGAGAAAAGGTACCTGCCTAGGCTGGACGAAAACAAAAAAGCCGCCAAAAAGAATTTTCTTCTGAGGGTTCTCGTTCTCTTCTCGCCTTCACCGTTCCGTTGACAAGCAGGGACGGGATCCAACTGATGGGGTCGTCTGGCGGTGGCAAACGCATCTTGTCCCAGCCTTTGAGAGGTACCGGCCCCACCCTAGCCAGCCTTCGACTCCGTTGATCAGATGGGGACGGGAGGTAGGTACCGCGTCTGTTCTTCTTGACCATTCTACTAGGTCGATTTGCCGACTCGAGGACGGCCAGCGAGCGGCAACACCGCATCAAGTCTGACCAGCCCACGGTCGAAGCTTCAACGGATCATTAGTGATATCTTTGTTGCCAATTACCCATTCAAGCGCCGTCTAGACACTACATATATATGGTGAACAGTCCCTCGTACACTCTCCAGTCCACTTACGCCTTGACGTACAACGGATATCACACACGACTCCTAGACTCGTACGGAGCAGGCGAGACGCTCTTCTCCGTGGTTTCCATGCTGGCTTTCTTCCTGCGGACATACATTACAACACCCACCCCAGCCAGCACCATCGTTCCAGCTGTGGGTTGGAAGCGGCTTTTGTCAGCAAACGGGATCCAACTCGTCGAGGGGCTTGGCCAAACTTACCGATAGATCCGGCCAAGATGCCGCCTGACGCTACTGCGCCGCCGCTGCTGCCGGTTGTAACGGCTTCAGGAGATGGCTTAGCACCGGACTCGGCCAGGTTCGTCGATACTGGAACCAGAGTGTCTGCAATGCTGGATATTACGGATGGGAGTGGCGGCGCGGGATCGCCGACTGGAAGAACAATGCTGGAGGAAGACGGCGGGGCAGCAGGAGCACCCAACGACGGGGTTGCCGATATAGAGGGCGATGCTACAACCCGAGGTGGCGACGGCACAGGAGCACTCGACGAAGCGGTGGGTATTGAGCTGCTCGGTGTTGGGGTGACGTAGATTGTCTTGTATGTCACCATTGTTGAGGGCGTCCCTATAGGCGGCCCTACGGTCATGGTCCATGTGGTATTTGGGCGGCCCAGTAGAGGTATCCGTGACGGAGCCGTCAACAGACCTGTTGGCGCCGGCGAACCAAGGCCCATGCCGTTTGATGGCGATTCGGTTTCGGATTTCGACGACGAGGAGGATGATGATGACGACGAAGATGACGAAGAGCTGCTAGAGGAGGAGGAGCCCCCTGATTCGCTTTCCTGGTCCCCTTCTTTAGCCTCACCACCCTCTTCCGATCCCTCTTTAGCCTCGCCTCCATCTTCGGATCCCTCCTCCTCCTCCTCCTCCTTTTTCTTTCCCTTCTCCTGTTCCCTAGCCTGCCGCTTCGCCCTGCGTGTGATGTGGCGTCCCTCCAGATCAGCCAGCAGCTCGGCCAGGCTGCCTGGCTGTCCTCCGATCGGTATTCTCATTATGGTCGAAAGAATGGGTAGGTGAAAAGAGAGAGAGAGAGAGAAAAAAAAAAAAAGAAAGGTGCGAAAGAAGGAATTAGAAACAGAGAAGGAAAAACGGCAGAAGATATGAAGAGAAAGCAAAACAACGCCCAGCGTCCAGCGTCCAGATTCGCGCACAGCAGGAGACAGACGTGTCTGCGATCTACAGCATCGGAAAGAGGGATCAGCGGCCGAGGACGGCCATGGGGGATGGCGCAGGACCACAAGCATACATATGGCAGGCTGAGCACACCCGCCCTTTTTGCCCCGATCCGGGGAGAAGTCACCGAAACAAGCTTAATAAAGCAGTGGAATTGCAAGCCTGCCACTGCCGGGGCCACTTCGACACAGGGCCACGACCACCAGCAAGACGTTCGAACAAGAGGCCGCTCCCCCTTGGCCCCACGGCACCGGACCGGCCTTGGAGGCGTCCCCCGCGACTCGAGAGCCTCTTGGCGGGCTGCCGGCTGGCCAATTGGCAGGGCGGAAGGCCGGGGTGCCAAACAGATGCAAGGGGTGCTGGGCCCGGGCGGCCTCGCCAGCCGCGTTTTGGAAGCTCAGATCCACCGGTTGACCGGCGTCGATCAGAGAGATATGCGGGCCTGGGCGCCCAGTGTCTCCGCCTCAGACATGGGAATCCTGCCCTTTGCCGTCTGCTGAAAATTCACTGTATACTTGTAAGTCGCGCCAAGTCCACTGGGGCAACAAGCAGGTCGCACGGCGCGCGAGCCCATCTTAACAGCGCAGATATCGTCTAATGGCACTTTTGCAGCCAGAAGATTACTAGGAGAAGAAGAAGAAGAAAAAAAAAAAAAAAAAGCGTGTTCGGACGAAATTTCGGTCTCCCCGTGCAGTCGCGACCCACTTCTCTCAAATTGATGGTGGATGGTGCCTTTTCTCCCCTTTCTTTTTTCCTTGCTTCGTTTCGACGGCATCCCGGCAGAAGAACGAGCGTGCCCCGCCTGTCCATGCCAATTAACGCTCATCAATTGATTGTTTCCAAATAGTCCCAACCCTCAGCGCCCAGCTCAGTTTGCGGCGACTGCCAAGACTGTTCACGTTGCGATTGGTGCCTCCATCACGGGCAAGACCGCTGACTCTTGGCCGTCTCTATCGCAAACGCGACAGGGTTTGCCACGTCGGCGCCGCGCCTTCTCTCCTATTGCGCTCTCGGAACGCATGGCAGAAACCTCGAACACCGAATCTCGAGCCGAGTGTAGCCAGCACACCGTCGGGACATCGACCCACCAGGACTTTCACAGCCGGGATCAAGCATCGACTGCTGTCATTTTAAGGGAAGACTAATATAGACTGGTGTCAGCCTTCAGACCGTACCTAACTCATCAGATTGCTCTCCGTCCGCAAAATGCACTCGGCCGAGCTCCAGAGCCGCCAACTCAAGCAAGCGTCGGCTCCGAGGGCCTTCTGGTTTTCCGACGCCATCATGTCCTTAGGTATTGGCAGTCGGAAAAAAAAACCTCTTCGAATATTCAAGGACCAGGCCCATGGCTGCTCTTTGCCAACCGGCAGTTGCACGGCACAAAGGAGAGCGACCAAGATTCGACCGGGCCGCCAGAATGGCGGGGCGTCGAGAACGGGCAATCACGACGCCGTCGAGGTCATCGGATCTCCTCTTCCACACTGAGGGCGCTACCTGCATCTCCTACCAAATGTGAGAGTGGATGCATAACCCATCCCCATCGCCACCAGGACCCCTGTTGATGTTGGCATGCCTGACCGAAACAACCTGGCCTGGTAACATTTTCGTTCGGTAAACGAGGCGTTTTTTCTAAAAAAAAAAAAAAAAAAAAAAAAAAAAAAAA